>APFE031264166.1:64228-76812 GCA_000404065.3 Pinus taeda | reverse complement strand
CAATCTCGCCAAGAAAGACAAGGAGCCAGACAATTAGAAATTAAGAAAGTATAGGTCCGATAGACCAATTTGGTCTTAGTGGACGTTAACCATCATCATCATCATCATCATCATCATAAAATAATAGTGGAAATAATAAAATAAGATTAGATTACATCATCAAATTTTAGAGATAAAAACGAGAAAACTACTTTTTCAACTCATATTTTCAACTTATCTCCCTATGGGTTTACTCAAATTTCGAGTGGGAACACTAGTTGGATGCATAATTTGATTCTTCATCCAAGGAGTACCCATGTTGCATACTTTCGATGGACCCTGCTACACGAGAAATGAGAAATACATGAAAAAATGTGATTGCACACACATTTTTCATGTATTTCTCATTTTTCATGAAGCAAGGTCCATCGAAAGTATGCAACATGCGTACTCCTTGGATGAGGAATTAAATTTTTCATCCAACGAGTACTCCCGCTCAAAATTTGAGTAAAACATTAGGGATATAAGTTGAAAATACAAATTGAAAAAGTAGTTTTATTATTTTATTATTTTTTAATCTTTTTACTTTTTTACCCCAAAAATGGTGAATCGTCCCCCATGGTTGACATCATAATCTTGAATCCTATTGGTTCTTATAAAGTTTATTTTGGTTGTACATTTTTCTTAGGAGGCCCATTTTAGACCTCAAAAGTTCTCTAATGTTGTTTGCTTCACTAGAAAACACATGTCTATTGTTGTCTTGTAGAGGTGCACAACCCAAAATTTTAAAACACTTCTTGGTTATGCATCAATGATAACGACTGGTAAGTGGTCTTGGGGCTAACGGGCAGGCATTTTTTGAAGAAATGGTCTCTAAACTTCGATGATAGGTCAGAAAAATTAGACCTTGTCCCTATCTGGGTTTGGCTTCCTACTATGCCACTTATATTCTAGTCTAAGAGTGTATTTAAGGATGTGGGTAATACCCTAGGGTTTTCATATGAGGTGGATCTATCTTTCTAACAAATAAAGTATATGGTAATCACCCACATTCTTGTGGGTTTAAAGCTCTTCCTGGGACTTCCTAAACCCATCTCATCAAGCTGCAAAGATATTATTATCATTTAAACTTAGATTACGAGGTAATTCCATTTATGGTTGATGTCATTCCTATGTCCTCCTCAGCTAGGATTGCGAAATCAAGAAAAGTAAGGGGAAAAAGGGTCAGGACAAGTACCCTTTACTCTATTACTCCATTGGTATATCCTACAAATTCACCACTTGCAGGTCAAGGTTTTCACAATGAACATCCTCTAGATCCTCAATTGCAAATTGTAGACCTTCCTTTAGTTTTTGGGCACACCAATCTGCACTCAAGACCACAAAAGGTATCAACATCGGCTCCTTCAACTAGTGGCGATGTTAAATTATCATAAGGTTCAAAGCCTACTTTGGAAGGTCCCTCTAGGCCTTAGGATGCCCCCCCCCTTTCCATCACCTACTCTTTCCGGTGGTTGCTTGAATGTTACTCTCCATATAGGTCCCCCCCCTTTATCCTCTTCATCTAGACCACCTATAGAGTCTCTGAAGCCCCTTAGTGGGATCACCTCTCCCATTTCCCTTCCCTTATTCTCTCTTCCCCTTGCATCTCTAGTTATTCCCACTCCCTCTCTCATCAAAAACCTCTCCCTTAACTCCCCCACTCCTTCCACGCTCCCCCCCCCACCCCACCCCCCCCCCCCCCCACTCTCCTATCTCTTTGGATATATTTTTTTATTTGGGTGGGGGTCTGGGCATATTCAAGGACCCTCCATGTCTCTCCTCCACCAGGGGTAGAAAATCCCTTCTCTCAAAATATCAACCTCAAGCTAATTTCAAAATTCAATAAGGAAAAAAATCTTCAATTTTAAGGGCGCTTAGAGAATTTGGCCCTATTTTGGGTTGTAAACAAAATTTCTCTCATTAAACCATTGGGGTTTAACTAGTCTTGGAAAAAAAAAACTAGCGCTCAAGAGACTCATTGGTCAAAACACCCTCCAAGTCCATTTCCCGCAAGACTATATGCTTGACTCTTCAACTGGATCTAGACCTCCTCTCTTCAAAACTTGACATGTCCTTTTTCTTCATAAATGTATATGGTCCATATGCAAATAGGAGAACTTTTTGGGAGAACTTTGCAAAACTACATGTCTTAAGCTTGGGTAGAGTCCTTATTGGTGGGGACTTAAACTTTACTCTTAGGAACTGAATTATGTGGTCCTTCAGCCAAACCTGATCCTCTCTTAGACTTCCTAGTCTCCTTGCTAGATGACCTCAGTCTCTGTGACATCCTCCCTCCTAATATTTTTTCAACTTGGACCAAAAGAATATTTGGCTCCTCTAGGCTTTCCAAGTGCTTAGATGGTTTCCTAGTCTTAGATGCTCCTCTTAACACAAGCCTAAACATAAAGCAGTAGAATTATGTTGGTGGAGACTTTGATCATGTCCCAACCCTACTTGAACTTGAACCTTTTCCTACAAATCCCGTTGTCCCTTTAAATTCAATGCATCTTGGGTTAAAGATCCCTCCTTGATAGCTCTCCTTAGAAAATTGATCATGCTTCCCCCATACTTCTCAAGAATCCTACCCTATTTAGTTTCAAAGAAACCTTAAAATATCCAATTCTATGATACTCAGTTGGGAAAAAAATAAAAATTAAGAGAATTCCAAAACTTTGGTTGACATTTAATCTTAGCTCCTCCCCCTATGGAATCAAAATGCCATTAGAAATATTCTTTATGGCCTATATTCCTAAATTATGGATTTGGAAAGGTAAAGAATGAGGATATTATTAGATCATGAAAAGGAATGGAGATTGAAAATTCAAGCCCTTTGGCTCCAACCCAAGGATGATAACACATAAAAATTTCACCAAGTGGCCAACCACAGGAAAACCATAAACACCATTTGGGGGATCAAAGGCTCCTCTGGTAATATGGCCACCTCCTTTTCTGACATTGTTGAAGAAAGTTAATCATATTGCAAAAAACATATTCTAAAAATAAGAAAGATCCATTATCAAATGAATCATGTTCATAGCGAGGCGTTTCACAAGATTCAAATATGAAGAAGAAAATGAGGCCCTAATGGTTGAGATCGCTAGGCCTGAATGGGAATTATTTCTCCACATTTTACAAAAGGATCAAATTCTTGGGATGGATGGGCTCTCTATTGAATTTTGTACTCATTGCTTTGATTATATAGGATATGACCTCCTATCTGTTATTGAATATTCCAAGACTATTAGACAAATATTTACACCTTTTAATTCCATTTTCATTGCCCTTACTCCAAAAGTAGACAATGTTGATTCTTTTGACCAATTTATGTCCATCACTCTTTGTCACTCTATAGACAAAATTATGACAAAGATTATTTCCCTTAGATCAAAGTAAATACTTTCAAACCATATATCCCTTAAACAAATTGGTTTCTTATATGATAGGAAGATTCATGAGGCTATAGGTTTGGCTCAAGAATCCCTAAACTCTATTCATAAATCACGAAAAAACCCTAGTTTTCAAAGTTTATCTCTCCAAAGCCTTTGATAGGGCTAGTGGGATTTATCTTAGACTCCTATTGATGCATTTGTTTAGGAATTTACAGGATAAGTTCCTCATATAGAACACCAAAAGGCACCACTAACAAATAGATCATAGATCAATACACCAATATTCTTGACGTGGTTAAAACCCTCAAAGAGGGAAACAATCCACGACTTGAGCCAGCGTGGCCACTTCAGGAAATTTATTAATAAAAGAAAGAAAATTTACATAAGATTCTCTTATGAATAGTCACCCTACAAATGACCCTCCATGGTCTTTAAATAGAGATCATGGACCAATCGGGTGTTAAGCCACAGATCAAGTTTCAGTAATACCGAGGAGAGAATGAACCGTCAGATCACTTAATGTATATAACATATCGTGACTGTTGGATTGTAAGTTATAAAAGTACATAGTAAAGAAACACACTTTACCTAACTCTACACTAGACCAAGCTATACTTAACTATTTCCTATGTGTCGGAATATCCTAATAATTTGGCCTTCTCCCACTCTTTTGTCACCTAGATCATAAATTGTATCTTCATGTCCTCCTTTGCCCTTCTTATAAATTGGGTTGCTTCCCCTTTCTTCCATGTAGATAGGGGCCTAAGAAAAGGATGTCCCCTCTCCACTCTAATTTTTATCGTAGTGGTTGAAGGTTCGAGCAGATTGAATTTTGATGTAGTTCACATAGGCAGTTTCAAAGGCGTAACCATTTCTCCACACTTCTATCTCTCTCACCTTTTCTTCATGAATGGTGTACTGATTTTCTCAGAAGGTGTCCTTCCTCATCTCTGACTTCTAAAATCTATATTGGAAATCTTCTATCAAGCAATGAGCACGGAAATAAATAACCAAATATTCTCCATCATCAAATGGTTCATACCTGAAAATGACAAGCCTATTGTTAAATACATGTTATCCTCATGGGTGATGAATATAAGACATAGCCTAAAATACTTGGGATTCATCCTCAAGCTATGTAAGCATAATAAACAAGAATTTTCATGGCTTCTAGAGATAGAGAAAAGGATTAGGATATGGAGCAACATGTGGCTTTCCTAAGCTGGACATCTTTTCCTTTATAAACTTTTCATTGAAGCCATCCCTGTATATTGGGAAATTTTAGCCTGGATTCCATTGGGCATTATGAATAATATAAAAAAATTATCTCTATGTTTTATTTTTTTCAAGAAATATGAAAAGATAACTTTTGATTTCACTACTTGGAATATTATCAGTATGCTGAAATCTTTTGGAGGTTGGGGACTAAAATGATTACCTGATTTTGCAAAGGCTCTGGATGCTAAGGGTGATTGTTACCTTATATTGGGAGAAGGCCATTGGGATCAATTCATGTCCTAGAAATACATCAATCCGCTCTCCAATTTGAATTGGATCCATACCCCCCAGAAATCATCATCGAGGATGTCTATAGTTTGGAAAAGTATTGTAAAGGATTTCTCAATCATAGGAGATCATCTATGTTTGAAGGTAGGAAGTGGTACACATTTTGTTCTAGGAAGAGATATCTAGATTGGAATTCAACATAAGCATCATCTTCTAGATCCCTTTATTAGTCATATTGTTTATGTAGGGAAGTTTTCTCTTTCTCACATTTTTTTATCCCATCCTCCTGTGGACCCTTAGGCATGGTTGTCTTTTGTCGAATTACAACTTGAAGGACATGATGCAAATGTGTGGGATGGTTACATCAAGACCCTAAAATTCTCAAATATATCTCTCTATGATTCTAAGGGCTGACTAATCTAGACCCAAATCTCACTTGAGACGTATTCGTCAAAATATGGTTATCTATCTTGGTTACAAGGGTCAGAAAATCCTCCCTGGCGAGGGAAAAAAATACGGAAACTAAGTTGCCTACCAAAAGAAAAATTATTAATGTGGCTCATGCTAAAATAAAGAGTCCCTACCTATGATATTCTTCAACAAATAACCTTTTAAGTCCCCAATATCTACTCCCTCTATAGACATGATGTTCAATCCGTTAACCATATATTCAAAATGCTTGTTCACAAAAAGGGTCTTGATGAATCTTAAGGGATCATGCCCTCAAGCTTTATACTAGGAAGAAAATAATATCAACATTTGCTTACAACAATGGTTCACACAACAACTTCCTTATTACATTAAAGGGCTTCCTCTATGTTAGTTGGGGAATATAGTTGGAACAAAACATTTCAACCTTTGAAAGCATAACTCCAAATAACTCTAAAGTTTCATCTCAAATTCTTGTTATTGCTTCTTCTTTCTCACACTCGTTCGATTCATTATCTCCTCTAGCTTTTATGGTCCTACAAATAGAGTCACTATGGGCTTTCTTTGATGGAGCTGCTCATGTCATGCCTTCTCAAGGTGGAGTAGGAGGCATCCTGCATTTATTTGAGTCTAAAAATTCTCTTTGTTCTTAAAATATTGGTCCAACCACAAATAATTATGTTGAATTATCCACTTTGTATACCATCCTTCTTCTAGAATTTTCTTGGGATGTCCATTCTATTCATATATATAGTGATTCACAAATTGGTATCAAATGGATGCAAGGGAAAACAATTCTTAGAAATTACTCTTTACTTCCTCTCATAAAAAAATATCACAAAAAATACCTTATTTTGATCACATTTACAGGCATAGAAATGAAGAAGCTAACGAGCTCTTCAAAATTGGACTAGATTTTGATAGAGGAACATGCACAGTGATTGATTTTTTTTGTTTGCTAAGTTGTGTGTTGTCAAAATAACTCGGGGATCGCACCCGCCCTTGGCCACACCAACCCTTAACATGACTGGAATTTTTCCCATGGAGTTTCAAAACGATGACCTTCACGTCACAAAGTTCCTTTAGAGTACACCCCATCATTGTGTATTCTACACCCCATTAGCCATAGTCACTGAAATTAAAGAAGGCCAGAGGACATAATTTATTTCTTGGATATAACTAGTTTCCTGGCATTAGATCACCTTTTTTTTGTTTCTATATGCGCTCACGGAGATATTTTAGTTTTTTCTCTTAGTTTGTTGGATTGTATATGATATTTTTATATATGGACAATCTATAGTGACAACTGAGCTATCGTTTTTGTTGGATACTTTTACTTTCTATTATTTTGTAAAGGAAAAAATCAACACTGGTTTTGTTGTTTTTATCAAATAGTTGATGATATTAGATGAAATAGGAGTATATATAGTGAGGTTGTGATCCAAATGAATGCATATGCATATACTAATGTAACAATTATTTATCTCTTATAAATAGAAGTACACACTTTTTTCCTTGGAAAAAAAGAAAAAAATCATGAGTACTAAGAGATTTCCTTATGCATATCCAAATTTGATATTTCCCTCTTGTTTTCAACTTCAATATCCTAGTATAAACTCTTGGAGAGCAGAGATAGATTGAGAGGACTTCAAATTTTCAAAGCTAGGGGATTTACAAGTAGGTTGTTTTCTTTCTTCATCAACTGACAACTTAAGTGATGATGATTTTATTTCAATAGGTAGTTGGTGTTGGGAAAGTGAATTTTTAGACATGTCAATAGAAAAAGTGATTATAACTTGCAGTTTCTTTTGAATATTGGGAAATTACTATCCTAGAGAAATATTCATTTGGGTTTTCCCCCACCCTATCATTTAAAATATTGGGATAAGCATGTGAGATGTTTATTATGCTGGGGTGTGGTTGAAAGTGATCATTTGCAGGGATAAATGATTAAGGAAATTATTTCCCACATGTTGAAAAGAAGAATGTCATACTTGAAAATGTAACCATCACCCAATCAGGGCCCCAATTAGACCTTTATTCTTTTGGTATGGTGTCATCCACCAGTATGTGGTCCTAGTTTCCACTAAATGAACTGATCCATGAAATGAGACTTTCAAATATGTTTTCCTAAACCTAAATGCAGTCTAAGCTACTATATGTAAAACAAAAAGAATTATCTTTATTCTAAGTCTAAACTATCCTAACTAAGATATATTTAACTATCTCAAAATTTCCCTTAAAATTTTGAGTTGTTTGAGTTGGTAAATGTGGAATTTTGTGAAAAAGTTTGTGTGTATGTGGTTGTAGGTGCATTTTCATGTGTTTTATTTAATATAGCACACAAATTACCAAGTATATGCTTATGAGAACACTTCAAATCAGAAATACATCATTCATATAATACTCGGAAATTGTATACGTCTATGTTATGAGTAAACACAATAATATAACTTTAGATTTATGATCTGGTATGAAGAATATTACAATGCAAAAATTATAGAGAACCTGGGTACCCTCTAATAGAATAATCTTCCTAGTGATAAGGCTCCCTTTAAAAATGAAAACAACAAATATTGATCTTTAGATCTGGTAGATGGAACTTAGAGGATATCTTCACATACCCAACAATCAACTCAACTCTAAAAGAGCACAGAACTCTGCCTCCAGAAAGGATATACACAACCTAGAATGTATGGCCAATAAAAAAACATGAATAAGTCAATATTATGGGCTCGACTCTATTCAAACAACAACACAACCTATAAATAATAACAACTTGAACTCTATATAATGACAACAAGTTAACCAACAAGTGAATGAGGTTCTTAGCCTCTTTAACTAGTGTAACTCACCCCTTAGAGGTGGATGACAAAACTCATAAAACATAGGATAAACTCAGCCTTCAACAAGTAAAAGAACACATCCCTTAAATAGGTAGAACTCGACCTCAGGAAAGTGGTTGGATTCGGCCTTCTTTCAAGTTGTTCTTGACCCCCTACTTAGCAAAAGACTATGGTAACTTGGCCCAAATGTAGCTCAACAACTAGCTTATAAAGAATAATAAGGAATAATCAAAACTTATTATAAAATCAACTGATAACACCTCAAAATTACTCCCTTTTTTGTTAATTATATCTTCTTCATCAACAATGAAACACTGTTTCATAATCTGAGTGATCCCACTCCTATTCTATCTAGGATTCATAGTTTCAACATTGAAACTAGAAACCAAAATGAGGGCTTCCAAAAACCCTAGTCTCTTTTTCAAAATCTATCAAAATTTATGATTTTCAAGTGATAAAATGCAAGAATGACAAGAGAATCCTCATTTTTCTCCTTTTAATAAATCACTTGACTCTTTTTCCACTTTTTTACATCTTATTTTAATAAAGTCACTTTAGTGGATTTTGTAACTTTATAATTTAAAAGTGGCTTTTCATTAGCCTAGGAACCATGTCCCCTTTTTTCCCTATTAGCTTATTTAAGGTTTTCTCCTAGGTGAATTGTGTTCCCTTGATTAATTTTCCCATCCTAGCCTACATGAACTTAATTAGGCTACATAGTCATCCCCTTATGTCTCCTAATACAATGGGGACATTACAGTCCTCCCCACCCAAGATTTCTTTTCCTCAAGCAACTTTAATCCGGGATATTGGAGCACATGTTCTCCTTCCCAAGTGGCTTCTTTGATAGGAAAATACTTCCATTTGACTAGGTATTGTTTAATAATATTGTTTCTTAGTTTCCCTCCCTTACCTCATAAATTTCCTCTAGGGCTAGAATCAAATCCCCTTCTTCATCCAATGGTGGAATATCAATAAATTTCACTATGTGTTTCCAAAGAGCCTTCTTAAGGCATGAAACATGGAAAATATTGTGTATCTTACATCCCTTTGGAAGCTCTAGCTCATAGGATACCTACCCTATGTGCCTCAAAATACTATAGGGTCCACAAAATCTAGGTTTCAATTTCTCTGCTTGCTTCTTTTTTAGTGATGATTTTTGGTAGGGCTGCAGATGAATATATGTCAAGTCCCCAACCTCAAACCTATGCTCCACCTAATGTCTATCTGCATATATATTACATTCATTATGAACCATATGCAAATGATCTTTGAGGAGTCACAATATGTCTTGGATCTCATGAAGCCAGTCCGTAGCTATAGGTGTCTTGTTGTATCCAAACACCCGTCTACAATTGTTGGTGCATCATACCCATACATGGCTCTAAAGGGTTTCATTTCAATAGACATGTGATAAGTGGTGTTATAACAATGCTATCCCAAGTGAAACCCCTTTATCTAAACTTTATGTTGGCCCAACAGATAGTTTCTCAGATAGCCCTCCAGCCATTTGTTGACTATATTAGTCTGCACATTAGTTTATGGGTGATAACTAGTACTCAACATTAACTATATCCCAACCAACCTGAACAACTCCTTCCAAAATCCCCCCATGAACCTGTTGTCCCTATGACTGAAAATGGTCTTTATTAGTCCGTGTAATAAGAATACTTATCTGAAAAATAACTTTGTCTCTTGTGACACCGTCAGGAATGTATGGTGAATAAGTGTGCAAACCTCATGACCTGATTAACCACCACATAAATGCATTCCTTCCATTTCACCTAAGTTAAGATGGTAATGAAATCCATAGAAATGCTTTCCCATTTTTTATATGGTATGGGAAGTGGCTGAAGTAATTGTGTCGGATGAGTGTGATATGCTTTATTCTGTTGGCATATGTTTCACTCCCTCACGAATATCAATACGTCTTAAGGCCCTTCCATGTGAATCTCTCCCTGATCTACCTATAAGTTTTCAAGTACCCAACGTGCCTTGCCAGTGGTGAGTTTTCTGTTGCCTACATGATCTTTTATTTAAGTTGGGGATCTGGTACGAGGTAGATATTATCTTTGTAGAAAATAATGTCATCTATGACATGGTACCTGTCATCCTGAATCAACCCATTAAGGATCTCAACAATAAATTTGTTCTTGGATTACTCAACTAGCAGAAGAGATTTCCAGTTAATTGAAATCTCCATGAAAGAGAGAGTGGGTGGAATTTTGGAAAGGGAATCGACTACCACATTGTTTTTTCCTTTAACATACTCAATCTTGAAATCATAGGCTTGAAGCTTACTGATCCATTTCTGTTGATGCTCACTCAACTCTTTTTTCTCCATGAGGAAATTTAAGCCATTGTGATTTGTTTTCACCTTAAATATGTTCCCCACCAAGTATTTTCTGAAGTTGGCCAATGCATGCATGATGGACACCATCTCCTTATCATATATTGAATAATACTACTCATATTCCCTGATTTTGCAGCTCTCAAAAGTAATGGGATGGTTATTTTTCATCAATACAGCTCGTATCCCTATCCCTGATGCATCACACTCAAGCATAAATGTCTGAGTGAAGTCTAGTAATGTTAGCACAGGACATGAACTCATCACTTGTTTCATCTTCTCAAAGGTTTCCTACACCTACTTTGTCCAACAAAAATATCCCTTCTTAGTGAGGTCTGTAAGAGGTGTTGTCAGCTGCGAGTACCCCTTAACAAACTTCCTGTAATAAGTGTAGAGGCCTAGGAATATTTTTAGTTTTGTCACATTATTTGGGGTAGAACACTTGATCATCGCCTTGATTTTCTCCTAGTGTACCTAGACCTCATTATTCCCGATCATGTGCCCCAAACAAAGCATCTCAGTGATACCAAACTCACATTTGGACTCTTTTTCATATAGGTGTTGTTATTATATAATTCTCAACATCTCGTCCAAATGTCTAAGATGATCCTTACAAGTCCTGTTGTAATTGAGTATGTCATAAAATAAAACCAACATACATCCGCAATTTTTTATTGAACACATGATTCATGCAAGACTAAAATGTAGCAGGGACGTTGGTTAGCCCAAATGTAATAACAAAAAACTCATAGTTCCCATAATGGCATTGAAAAGTAGTCTTTGAGATATCTTGTTCCTAAATTCTGATCTAATGTTAGCTAGAGAAAATATCTATCTTCGAGAAGAACATGGATCCCTTCAAATCATCCATCAACTAATTAATCATTGGAATTGAATACCGATTCTTAATTGTTTTCGATGCACATCCTCAAGCTGCCACCTTTCTTCTTGGCCAACAACACTGAAGAAGAAAAGGGAATAGAATTAGGATGAATGTGGCTCAACTGCAACAACTATTTTATCATCCTCTTGATCTTGTCTTTGTATACCTTGGGATGATGGTAGAGGTTGTTTATGATTTCCTGAACCCTCTCCTCTAACCCTATGAAATGCTCAAATCCTCTATCTGGTGGTATACCTAGAAGAATATCGCTAAATGCCCTTTGATGTTTTCAGAGCAATACCTAGATATCCTCTGGATACTATTGACATTGATCTGGTGGCTTCTTGTCATAATTATAACAGTCAACAACCCATTTTATGTCTCCATGCCACAACACTTCCTCTATGTTGTGAGATAACACTATCTTGGGCGGATATTGATTCATGGCTTGCAAAACTACCATTTTGAAATCATGATCTATGAACTCCATCTCCATCCTCCTCTAATTTGTAGCGTACCTCCCAATGGAATACAAAAACTGGACTCCAAGTACCACATTGGTATCCGGTACATCCACAAGAAAAACTTCATATGTAAGTGTGTAATTTCCCATGGTTATTGTAGAGTCTCATGACTGTTTTGTTTTTGATACCATTTCCATCCATTTTTCCTCTTTTCATCATTGCTATCAAATCAAATAAACAATAAACTATAGATTTTGAAATGGTAAGGTACTAAGATGTCTTATTTTTCATATTTATTAATGTGTCTTATTATTAAGTTAAAAATATTGTAATAGCTACAAAATTAACACGATTCTGCAACTATCTCCATTGTTTTATGGGATTCTCGTAAGTCAGCTAAGTAAAGAAGCACATGGGTAGATGTGAATGTATCTCCTCATGGATCTCCTCCTATTCACCCGAGCCAAATCATCAATGGAATTGCCTAGTGGCACAGCCAAAGAAGCATTTCAATACGTGGATAATGAAGCAACGAGAGTTTAGATCACGACTCTCCGATTTTCTTTCCAAATAGAAAATCGTCGAGAAACATTATTTCTTTGTGATAGATTAGAATTTAGATTAGGATTGTTTTATTTTTTTTAAGGAATAAAAGTATCAATCTGTTGAAGCACAAATTATATATATATATATATA
>APFE031264166.1:0-43411 GCA_000404065.3 Pinus taeda | reverse complement strand
ATAAAAAATTTAAAGTGTAAAAAATTGTTAAATTTAGAAAATAATTATTTACATTTCATAAATTAGAAAATTTAAAGTAAAAATATAGGTCATTTAAAAAAGGGCCCGACACAGAATCACCACTTTTTAGAATCAGCATGCAAATCACTAACATTCTAAAATGCAATGTACACAAAAAAAAATAAGTGCAAAAAATTATGCTCTAAAACAAATATGTGTGTTTTGCATCACCCCTTATCAAAATCAGGTCACTTTTTTGCTATCTCTATGAAACGCGTAAGAGTGTCAGTTCACGTTTCATAGTTTACATTGTTGTTACCATAAAGACACATAGTATGTATAGTGACAAAAATGGAAATATTTTCCACAACCATAGAGAGTATATAAAATGGAAATATTTATAAGAGCTCCTAAGAATACTAATATCCTAGGAAACCATATCCATATTCAATGGTGGAATCTCATCATCAAAATCCATACGGGGATCAATTGCAAAAAAATTTCCATACTCAATTAAATCATTGCAATCCTCTAACGTTAGGTATCAAAACTCAGACATTAGTTCATTAGTTGAATTATCAATATCTATTGGAAAACAGATGCGAGTCATCATGCAATATAATAGGAAAGGAACTTCACTGCAGTTGCACATAAGAATCAGACCATGGTCTGTGTGAAATGGAAGATAACTAGGACATTTGCTATTTATATATGCAGAAATTTCTTCCAACAACTTCCATCTGAAACCCCAATGATCTTCAAAGTAGTAAATTCTTCATTCAACATACAGTTGACCAAATTGGAAATGATTTGATTCTTCAATTAACCATACAGAAGTGTAGCCATCATTGAAAAGGCATATCAACTGATCCATGTATATTTCTAATGACATACACCGTATGTCACTGATTGGAACAAATGAAAAACCCCATTGATTTTTTATTACAGCAAACCAGTAGATTGCATACCCATACTGAGGATAATCTTCATACTCCTTGTCCAGATACAACCAAAACAATTGACTTTTAGAAAACACTACATTCTTAGGGGGTGAAGTGCCACCAAATGGAACATCAGCCCTTTGCCATACCCTATCAAGACTACTGCAAACATAAAATTTAGACTGCATTCTGTCATACATATGTTTTAGAACAATCTAGTCATATTTTCTGCTACTTACATTTTCCAATAATGAAAAGAATCCCTAGTCTCCAATTCGTATTGGCCCTATGTTTTTAAATGCCTTTGTAAATGTACTTTTTACAAAATAGTTGTGTGTATAGGAGCATTATGTTGGTAAGGATAAAACCACCATTAGTCAAACAATAGACTCTACTCTATATCTTGAATCTATGAATCACAAAAGAAATTGAGATATATGCCCATTCTGATTAAGGTATTGAGCAAAAAAACAATTGTCTTCACTATTGAGGAAAGGAATAAGAACTCCAAATTCGTTGTAGTGACATGTTTGCAACGTAACAAGAAAGAAGGGTTTTGCAAAAAAATCTTTCATTTCTTATAGACAATGCTAAACTTTATCACAACTGATAAAGGGAGCGAGAGGAAGACAATTTCAAGAATTTCGAAATGAAGATAACTCCAAATCGCTGGATCCATGATCAAACAATGAAATCACCTAGTAGTAAAAAAAACACATTTGATATCAACAAAACAATTTAATGTTGAATAAAATTAAAAGTAACATACATACATAATTTACCATTTACACATACACAAAAACTTCACATATACACATTATATAAAATTGAATGAGCGATCATAACATTATTACAACACTGAACACAATTCCACAATTTTTTAAACCTAATCTCTATAATCCAAGATTATCAATGTTAGTAAACCTATAATTATGTTCATATTAAGGTCTATGTTTAATATTTATGTTATAATGTTTCTACAAATATATTTATAATGTAAAATAAGAACAACACGTTAGGTAGGTTGCCATCAAGGACAACACCTAATTCATAATGCCAACAAAAAAAATTGCCTAGAAAACACCCTTTTATCTTTTTGTTGGACTACACAATTTTCCATTGTGTTAAGGATAAAAGACGTTCATGGTTGTGTAAGAGTGAGATTTTAACTAATAAAAAATCATTGGGGAAAAACTTTGTTTTTCTGTAATATAATGAATCAAGAAATATCAAATTAAAATTATATATTAAATTTCTAAAACAACACATTCATGTATATTAATTTTTTTTTCATATTTAAAATTAATCTAAAATCATTTCACTTATTTATAAATAAAACAATAGTGTAGGTTTTAACCCCGTACAGAAATTACCTGCATACGAATTCTAAATCACATGAAAAAAAAATGGGAGAGCATAACACATAAAACACACATACACAAAGATTTCCCATTGGATCCCAAAACCGGGACTACCAGCTTGATTTTTCATTATGTTCCTTTCAATGTTACAATACATATTTATGCATGCCGAAACATCCAATACCATGGATTGAAAAACCATCACGTCCAAAACCATGGATCGAAAACCATTGCGTCCAAAACATGTGCGAAAATCATGCACAAAACCATAGGTGGGTCCGCCCAACCTAACATAGGGTCCAAAACCAAAATTTTCTGGGGCGCTGCCCTGGACTCCATAGAGTGGGGTTACGGGTACCCCTCAAACCCCCTGTTAACTATGTGGAAAGAATATAACACAACCTAACACAAACATGCATGCAAGAAAACAACTCAAAGAAAATACTACTCCTACTCCTAAGCTAACGGTGCATGGGTCATCTCATGTGAAGTGATACTTGCAATGCAGCCACCGACGCATTGGTCAACCCATTTTGGTGAAGGCATGCTTCGTGAACATTGCAATTGCGCAAACAAACAAGCATGAAGATATAACAATGAAGACATACACACTCTGAGCTTACAAGTGTCCACAAAACAAAAATGACTGAAAACGCATGACATGCACTCTATGGACTTGCCATGGTGATGTGCTACACTGGATGCATATGTTGAGTGTATGCATTCTCTTGACAGTGACATGCAAGAAAATGTGAGAAAGGTAGAACACTTACGTTGTGTAAGTGTGCTTTGTGTGTAAGATTCCTGCAATGTATGAGTGATGAGATCGTGTAGTTCGAGTCGAGGAAGTGAAATCTGAGTGTTAGATTGATCTTGAATGCAAAACAAAGAGTGATGGGGAGCCTTGTGTGTTTCAACAATTTCTTGATCAAAAGCAAAATCAACCTCAAGACAGCGAGGGCCTAGCATAACCATTAGCTCAGGCTGAAGTGCCTTGATAGTCTGCAGGGTTTCGACTTTGTCGACATATAGATCATCGTAGAGCAGTGGCTTAGATAGATTAACATTGATTAAATTAACATTGTGATCGGATGAAGAAGTAGAGAGGCCACGACGACCACGATCAGAAAATCCAGGATGTTTGTCGGCATCCTCATTATTTGATGAATCGTGCAGAGGGGTAGATGAGAAGCAAGGATGTTCACCCTCTGTGCTTTCAAAAATGACAGATGACAGATTGGATGGATTTTCAAAGGAAGATGTGTCCTCTTCACAATGTAATGACATACTAACATCTGACATGTCCTGTCAACGATTGAAAGTGGAAGCATATGGAAATGTGTTTTCACAGGGGAAATGAGTAGTGGAAGAATCACAATGGATGTCAAGATAAAGCGGATGAGGCATGGTTGGAAGGGAGTAATCCTTCACCGCGAGTTCTTCTTTAGATTCCTGCATACACTCGTCATGAATGATGGTGCAGGTTGGCTGCATAACACCAACTTCGTTGAAAACTTGATCCTCATTCACAGCAGGTGAGGAGTCTGGAATGGAAGAACACAAGACAGTACAATCCGAAGGATCAAAAGAATGTAGGGATGGAGGTTGAGGGAATGAATCCACGTGACAACCAATAGACTTGCAAGCCAAATATGCACAAATATAAAGAGTAGGTGGGGTGGGAGGATGTGATAGTTCAAAAAATGTGTGTGCATAATCTCCCACATCACTCTACGGTGGTGGATCTGTTTAATGATTTGAAAGCAGACAATCACTTGTGACAACAACTATTCTCACCTATGATTGCGTAGCTCCATCACAGGAGTGTGTTGAGCAAGATCCGAATGATTTCAAGAATTGTAGATTTTCGGATATGTAAAGAAGATACTCAAATATTCCATCAAGAAATTCCCAATCAATTTCATCTTTGGGGAATCGGTATGCAAGATTACAAAAGCGTGTGTGAAACTGTTCAATAGATTCATTGGGTTTTTTTCGTAATTTTAGAATTTCTTTATCGAGTGCTTTACAGTTAAAATGATTAAAGGCATAGTCTATCTCTATGACCAGATGAGCAAGAGAATGAATAGATTTTTCAGGTGGCGTGGCACACCAGTGCAATGGGTGCCGTCGAAGCGTGTAGATGAATAACGCCCAGTTCATATATTCTTTAAATATTCCATGTCTTTCACATGAGCCTACAACGCCGACCGTGTGCCTAACCAAGGCTACGTATCCTCCACCATTATATGTTTTATGTGACAAGTTATTTGAGAGATCTTCCAATATTTTGAAGTCGTTTCCATAATACATACACTCCAGAACAAAAACTCTATAGTTAGTCATGATGGATATGCAGAGATTCAAAATAGATGTGAGGACTCAGCTTGTCATCTAGCCCTTCTTCGAGCGCCAAAATGTTGATGGTGTTGGACTCGCTAACATATCAGGGGATCTCCCTGGTAAGAAGTCCCAACTAGACCTTAGATCGTTTGGTGTAGGAGTCCCAACAGTGGGTCGTATGGTATTGCCTTAACCATGATGGTGTGTAGAGGCAAGTAAGATGTCCCTGTTGGTAACAAGGGTGTGACATATGCAGCAAATCAAGGAAGGTGCATGAGCGATTCTAACACACGGAGGGTGAGGTGAGTGCGCCCCTTGGAAACCTGTTAAAGCATGGAGTTAAGAAGGGAACACACGAGAAAAGATGCATCACAACATGGAAGCCAATTAAGCTAGTAATCCAAAGTGATGGTTAAACCAACATCACATTTCAGTAAGATTCATACATACATATAAAGAAAATAGCTACAAATGCATGCGTAAGAAAAAATATACATATATCATTTAGAGTAAACAAGATAGTTGAAATACAATACGACATGCATGAAACATGTTGGCTCTATTATATTAAGAAGTGTAAGTTCTAGTCGTACAATACAACCATGACCAACCACTAGTACCGATAGCAGAACGTTACAGTCATTGTCGCTTGCTCCTCCAAAGAGATATGCTAGCTTTTCACAGTGGAGAAGCCAAGGCTCATTACAATATTGTCCAAGCTCTCTCTAAGATACTCCTATCGGAAGCTTGGCTGGCCAAAAGCCTCTACAATGAGTTATGAGGGACTGTATATAGCAAAGGGTGGGGTGGCCCTTGATATTCCCCTTTGTTACTATTCACCTACCCTCATGACTCTTCAACTACTCTTTGACTGTTACATTCAATTATTGACACTTGAACTTCCACTTGACAAGATGTTACATACAATCTGCACATGTACCCATGTGAGACAAAATAGGCTTGAGCAAGCCATGCAAGACATCACTAACACTCGGACTGTTGTGGTAAGACCAACTCTTCGACATCCTTTTGATGATCAACTGTGGTGAACTTATGCAAGGCTTGTTTGTGCATGATGGTGTCCATGTGCTCAATGGTGACATCCTGCTGAAAGTGAACTCTTGCCTTCGTTGCATCCAGGTACATTGATATGGACTCTTTGTCCAACTTGTTTGATAACATACACATCATTGTCTTGAATGTGGTGGACCAGAAACATACTGATGGATGGTGTTTGTTCTGATCTCCAAGTGTGTGTTGGTGACCATGTGCATCAACTTGTCGAAGTACATGTTCAGCTCCAATAGGACTTGCTTCTTGTCTTCTCCTCAGTGGGTGTGCCAAATGGGTGGGATCACATGCGTGTGCATAATGACATGCATGTTGCTGAATTCCCTTGCATGCGATCAACATCACTTCTCACCTTGTCTGCTTTGTGCCAGATGTTGGGATGGATCTATAACTTGTATGGGTGCAGTTTCATCTGTCTATGCATGTTGCGCCACCTATTTTGCCTGTTTCTGCTGCAACTCATTCTCTTTTCTGTGTAGCTCTTGTTCTTCCTCGAGTTTTTGCTTCATAACATACAACTCCTTCTCTGTTTCTCTCTCTCCCTTCAATCTTCGTTTCGTTCCGTCACGAGTGGATTTGCTTTGAATTCACAGTTTTGCTTTGCCTCTGTGTTGTCAACAACCTTCTTGTTGCATTCAGGTGTGTTGCCTTCTGTTGCTACTGATGTTGTTGCTCACTGTGATGTCATTTCCATTCACCTTGATATCTTTGTCCATGAACAACTTGATTTCTTCGTGGATAGGCAATTTCATAGACACTTAATCGAATGCATCCCTAGTTACGCTCTTAACGGTGTCTTTGACTCTCCTCTCCTGGAAGCCATTATACCTATGCTGCTGGGAGGAGGATGAAACTTGTGATACCTGGAGACATAGAAACACTCATGGAAATTAATCTGTTAGTTGAAAACCAAAACAAACTGGACGACTGACATGCAACATGCCTGTGTGACTGTCCGTGAAGATTGCATAATTGTCATCAAGAGGCTAGGAGGTTGACTTCCAAAACTGCACAAGGCACAATCCAAGCTACCAGAAGTTTGACTGACTACTAGAAATGTGCAATGCATAGTCCAGCCTAGCCTACTAAGGATTGAAATTGTGCAATGCACAATTTCAGTCAGCAGTGACATGCAACCAACAAACTACATTGCACATTTTTTGGGGCTAGCAGGACACTGCCTCCAAGAATTACGCAATGCAAGCTTGGGGGTTAGTGTTGGGCTAGACTTGCACAATTTTTGGATGGAAGGCAGAGCCTTGGCTTCCGAAAATGCGCAGTGCTAGTCGAGAAAGGCACTGTCTGGGCCAAGGCAGCCCATACCCATCGACGGGCAACTGAAAACATGAGAAGTTTGAATGCATGGTGAAACTGAGTGTAAACAAGAGTGAATGATCTTGCATGCAAATAGTGAGTGTGCGATGTAGAAAATGATAAAACAAGCATGTGTGTGAAGCAAGTCGCTACAACGATGACCGTCAGTGCAAAAACAGTGTCATGGATGCGACAACAGTGAGATGCGAACAACGACTGAAACGGTGCTTCTACAAGATAACATACATCAAAATGATAGAAAGCACTCACTGAAACCAAGCAGACAACACTCACACAAAGTGAAACAAAAAAAGCGACAAAAACACAACGCAAGACATGAAAAGTGGGCTTACCTTGAAACAACTGAGTTGAATGTGACGACGACTCCTAGATGCAATGTGGGATGTTAGAGCTGCAAGTTCGATGTGAGGAATGAGCTCTACATCGTCCGGTTGATGAGTTTTGATAAGATCGAGGTTATGACATGCATGCCACAAATCTAGGAAAAGTGATGCTTGGTGGGAGGTTTATGAAATGATCCTTGCATGTAACCTCCAGCTGCCAAAAATAGATCCCTAAGTCTAGGGATGCCTTTGCATGCTGCCTTGGGAAAAGAATTCCATACATGCAAATCAATTTTACTCGGTCCCGGAGGAAACCGGTCAACTTGAAGGCACATACATCAGTCTGTGAGCTTGGGATGAAAATTTGCGTTGTTCTTGAGCTAAGCAAAACTGGCTGTCTCAAAGGGATTTCACAAATTTTGGGAGGAACATGTGATTGTCTCCCAGGATTGCATAATTTCTAGGTTGAGTAGTTATCCTTGGTCAAATTGCACAATTTTCTCGAGGAAGCCTGTCTGACTGTATTACGCACTAAGCCTAGCAGGTTGCGTGGAGGGATTTGCACAATTTTTTTTAGCTGCTAGGCTAGCTGTCCCAGAGGGGTTGCACAATTTCTGGGAGCATCAGGTGACTGCTTCTTAGAATTGCGCATTTTCTAGGATGAGCAGTTGTCTTAGGATGAATTGCACAATTTTTTAGAGGAAGACTCTTAGGAAGAATTGCACAATTCTATAGCCTGGCTGGGTTTGCACAATTTCTAGAGGGAAGGCTGGTTCCCCTCCAGAATTATGAAATTCCCAGAGGGAGCTGCCCAACCAACAACTGACACTAAGTCTGGAAAGAAGCCTGTGAAAGAGGTGGAACAAAACGTGCATGCACACGTTGAAAAGACTCTATGAAACAGATGAAGCTAATGTGATTGACAATGCAAGACATGCTACTGAGGATGGTCGGTAGGGAGGCTCCAAAATGAAGCTAAGGCAAAATTTTTGGAGGGTGGTTCTATCCTCTACAACAAGACACTAAACATGTACATTCAAAAGAAGAATAAAACCCTAAAGGTGCAAAGTGAAATCCAAATAGCTAAGAGTGGCAATCTCCTTTTACACTTAAGTCTGTGGTATAAGAAAAATAAGAAGCTGAAGCAGAAAACAAATCTCTACAAAGACAAGTCATAAACCTGAAGTACAAGATTCTCATGAAAAAGCTAAGGATGGCACTAGTCAGAAAGAAAGGGAAAAATATGAAGTTGGATGTATTTGCAAAGGTCTCAAAATAATTGCAGTAATTAAATAGGAGACATCAATTTTGTGTTTTGCATGAGGACATGTAAAGACCTCAACATGGGGGAATGTAGAGTCTCATGGTAAGGTACTCAGATGCCTTATTTTTGACATGGTAAGGTACTCAGATGCCTTATTTTTCATATTTATTAATGTGCCTTATTATTAAGTTAAACAGATTGTAATAGCTACAAAATTAACACGATTCTGCAACTGTTTCATGATTATGCAGTTATCTCCATTGTTTTCCAAATTCCAGTATGCTAGCCAAGTAAAGAAGCACATGGGCATATGGGAATTGATCTCCTCCTATTTTCCCAAGCCAAATCATCAAGGGAATTGCTTAGTGGTGCAACCAAAGAAGCATTTCAATACGTGGATAATGGAGCAGCGAGAGTTCATATAGATCACAACTCTCTGATTTTCTTTCCAAATAGAAAATCGTCGAGAAACATTATTTCTCTGTGATAGATTAGAATTTAGATTAGGATTGTTTTAAGTTTTTAAGGCATAAAAGTCTCAATTTGTTGAAGCAAAAATTCTATATATATAACTCTGTAAACAGAAAGCATGGACGCGTATATGTAATCTTTAATTGATAGTTTGAAGCTCTACAACTCTGTTCTTTTTAAAATTGAAGAAGTATTGTCATCAATATCAGATGCAGTTAGATGTTGAGTTAAAGTTCTAAACCTGTTGTTTTGTGGAGGTCCCCTATAGATAGTTGAGGTTTTTTTTTTTTTTACTTTTTAGCTCAGTTCATTTTGTTTTTGTTATTTCCATAATTGCATTTTCATAGCTTCACTTTCTTTGTAGTTATTTGTTTACAATCTTTCTTTTGTTGTCTACCAATTTCAATCATTTGTATGCTTTCTAAAATAGAACTATTTACATAATCCTCTTCTTTTCATAGAAAATATGTTTGATCATATCGCCCTTCTGGTTTTGCTTTATTATTTCAAGTAGAATTGTTAATTGAAGTGTGTGTAGATATTAACATAGATTTCTTTATAAATTTATTCTTTAGTAGAAGTGATTCTTATTTTTAGAGAAGAAATAATTATCTTTCTAGAACATAAGTAGTTTATTCATGGATTTTAGAATAACCTTCTTTTTAGTTCTTTTCAAAAACACAATTTATCCTAAAGAAGCTTTGATAGAATTTACAAAGTAGTTTTTGCTTTTACACCACCTTGCATAGTAACTCTTTTGAAACTAGCATTAGTCAGTTAAATAGGATCATGATAGCTTGTTTTACTTTTCTTTTCAAAAATTGATTGTAGGAATTTAATTGTAAATCTTCAATTTCATTAGGAACATAGGAATAAAGAAAATCTTTAGAACAAACACAATAATCATCTTAATAAACTCAAGAAGGCTTCTAGCATATATAGTGCACTTGCACTTCACAAGTTTACCAACTCCGGTTGATCATTTATGTAAGAAATTTAAGAACATTAAATTGACTAAACATTTATTTTCAGAACAATGTCTTGCATGTCTCTAGCCCCGTTAACTGCAACATGTAGAGTTGAAAATTTATAAGCATTAACCCAACACATAGAGGCTCAGATAGCCCCTCAAAAAACAACATCACCAACCGTGCCTTAGATATATCAGTGACCATCGCTGCTAGCCTCTAAAATTCTAAGATATATGCCTCTGAACTGCTAGTTTGCTTGAGTTGTGTTAACTCTTTAAAATGAATCTCTAGGTCCTTCTTGTCAAAAAGTTCAATGTGCCTTTAAGTAAACTCATTGTATGAGGTTATTTTGTCATGAACCAAGGTCATTAACCAATGGTACCACCACTGATGGGCCTTACCATCCAAATTTAAAGTAGCCAACTTAATGGCATATGCCTCAGTCATATGATTGAGCTAGAAATATGTATCCAGCTTCTAGACCCATGATCTAACTGAAAATTTTGAGGATCCATCAAAACATGAGAGGGTCACTTTACCCAATGTTTTTTATAGCTCTTAGTTCTGCATCATATCCCTCTTAACTCCTTTAGGCTTGTTTCTCATCTTGAGGTTGTAGAAGTCTATGAAAGTGATGGAAGCTTGAAAGTCTTGTCCCTACCTCCTATATTCCTTGGTCAATAGTTGTCTCATTTAAAAATTGTGTCATAGTGGGTCTAGATGACTTGTTGTATATATGAGGGTGGCTTTGCATGGTTGTGTGTGCATGGAAACCTTCTCCACTATTAGACCCTTCATTGTTAATAGGGTATTTATTTTGTTGTTCCTCTATTGTGTTATTGGGTAACTCCTTCATCAACTCTATCATCACCTTCTAGCTCTTGGCCAAATCATTTAGGATCCTAGAAAAATTGTTTAATTCTTGGTTCTCTTTATCTCCCATGATTGTCTCACTCTTTTCAGACTGTACTTCTTCCTCTTCTTTCTCCTCTTCAAGAATTTATTCTTCCTCTAAAATTGGATTGAGTTCTTTGGCCTTATAGTGTCTCTTATAGGTGATATATGAGTGGTCTTTAAAAATCATCAACTATTGTTATAAACTTACCTTCAAACCACACAATTGTCTAAGACCATGCTATGATATTGCTCTAAGATATCCCCTTCATAATATCTCAAAATTTCCCTTAAAATTTATGATTTTCGTTGAGTTTGTCATTGTGGAGTTTTGTCAAACAGTTTGTGTACATGTGGTTGTAGGTGCATTTTCAAGTATTTTATTTATTATAACACACATAGTACCAAATAGATGCTTAGATGGGAACACTTCAAATCAGAAAACATTATTCATATAATACTTGTAAATTTGTATAGACCTCTATTATGATAAAACACAATAATTTAACTTCAAATTTATGAGTTGGTATGAAGACTATTACACAAAAATATCATAGAGAACCTGGGTACACTCCAATAGACTAATCTTCCAATTGATAAGGCTCCCTAATCTTCCAATTGACAAGGCTCCCTTTAAAAATGACAACAACAAATATTGATCTTTAGATCTGGTATGTAGAACTCAGACGATATCTTCACATACCCAATAATCAACTCAACTTTGAAAGAACACGGAACTTAGCCTCCACAAAGGTTATACACATCCGAGAATGCATGGTCACTGATAGCAGCACAGATGACTAAATATTATGGGCTCAACCCTCTTCAAACAACAATGCAGCCTCTAAATAATGACAACAAATTGACCTCTATATAATGATAGCCCCTTAAACAACAAGTGAATGGGGCTCTAGATTTATTTCTCTAGTGTAAATTATCCCTTAGAGGTGGATGACACAACTCAAAAAACCTAGGATAAACTCAGTCTTCAACAAGTAAAAAATATCAGCCCTTGAAGAGGAAAAACTTGGCCTCCATAAAGTGGCTAGAATTGACCCTTCTTTCAAGTTGTTCTCAACCCCCTACTCAATATAAGACTATGGTAACTTGGCCCAAATGTAGCTCAACAATCATCCTGTAAAAAAGAGTAAGGAATACTCAAAATCTGATAATAAAATCAACGATAACAATGAAACAATCTCGAAATCTGAGTGATCTTGTTCCAATACTAGCAAAGGTGTATAGTTTCAACATTGAAACCAACAACCAGAATGAGGGTTTCCATAAACCTTAGTCTCTTTCTCAAGAGCTCTCCAAAATTCTAATTTTCAAGTGAGCAAATGCAAGAATGAGGAGAGACTCCTCAATTTTCCCTTTTTATAACTCACTTGACTCTTTTTCCTCCTTTTTTACCTCTTATTTTAATCAAGTCAATTTAGTGGGTTTTCTCACTTTATAATTTAAAAGTGACTTTTTGTTAGCATGGGACCCATGTCCCCTTTTTCCCCTTTTGGCTTTAAAAATGTTTTCTCCTAAGCGAATTGTATTCCCTTGATCAATTTTCCCGTCCTAGCCTACATGGACTTAATTAGGCTAGTGGATTCATCTCCTTATGTCTCCTAAGCAGATGAGGACATTACAATATAGAAGTCGTTAACTTTGTTAGGAGAATGAAGAATAACAAAGCAATGAAAATGAGATAAATGTAAGTTATCACGCTATAGAAGTAATTCATACAACATAATAACGATTAAAACAAATACATATTAGTTTTAACTTAGTAAATAGTCATTGAGGAAAAACATAAGTATGCATGCTTATGCTTGGTGTGGAGGATTAGCATCGATTTAACATGAGATAAAGATAAATTGACAAACTATGGAAATAGTTTTCATAATCAAACAACAGTTAAAAATATTAATTATCAATAATTCACGTAGTAAACAGTTACAAGGAGATAATCAACAAGTATACTCATATAAATAATTCATTTTTCCAAATTCAAACCAACCATGAAAGATAGCTTATCAATGGTTTTAAACAATCATAACTTCACATAAATCAACAATGGTGCATGCCATATAAACTTATATTAATCTGGAACAAAAATTCGGCAAACTAAAAGAGAAGCCTCTCATTACGCTTGACAATGGTAATAGTATCAAAATCAATAATAATTGATAGACCTCAAGATTCATCAATAAATTCCCTGAACTTGATAATAGTGCACAAGTTCTAATCACTCTTTTCTAATTCCAAAAATAAAAATGATTACAAGAAATAAATTGTAATAGTACAAGACTCTTCTTGTCTATGATTTAGCCTCTAGTCCTCCAAAATGCTGCAAAATATCCCCCATAAGTTTGTATTCATGCTCATTTTATAATCATGTGAGTTTGTTTTCCTTTCTAATCCTCAACCTTCAAATTTTCCATTTTCCACTTGTAATCCAAACAATAAATTATTTTAAATCAAATATATTTTATGAAAAATTATAAAACTAAATCCAATACTATAAAGTTAAAATTAATTAATTAAAACTAATAAAATAATAATATATTAAATTTAAAAGAAAAATAAAAGTAAAAGTAAATTTTAACTATTAAACTAAACTAAATTAATTCTAAACCTAAAATAACACTAAGATAAAACTAAAATAAAATAAAAAAATAGAAAAACTAAATCTAAATCTAAATAATAGAAACTTAAACTACAACTTAAAAATAAAAAACAAAAATTAATAAACTACGCTCTACTAAACTAAAATTATATAAAATTTAATTTAAAATAAAATTATGTTAATTAAAATAAAGTTCATAATAATTAAATTGCAGTAAAATTAATAAAATACTCTAAAAATAAACTAAAATAAAATTCAATTAAAATTTTTAATTACTCTGGATCTATTTTAACTTCAGGCCTATCAAGTGTTGGGAGAGATCAAATTTATTTTTACTCTAAAAGAGGTTTGTACCTCAAGAAATTTGATCTCTCTCGACATTTGGAAGATCAAGAATTAAGATGCATATAAACTTATTTAATTATTAATTATTAATATAATTATTTATTTTATTTTATCTCTTAATTTATTTATTTTTGTATGCAATTTTTAGAGTAAAAGTGTTTTTATTAATAGTTATAATTATAATTATTTTTTTAATTATAATATTTATTTTTATTTTTATTTTTGTGTAATTTGATTGAGTCAAAATGTTTATATAACATAATAGGGCATGCCAACATCTCTTCCATATTGGGTTGGAGAGAGCATCTCAGCATAATTAAAGACCAACCTAGATCCATCTTAACTCTCGATATATCTAGCGCTGAGAAGGATCAAATCTCTTGAGGTGCAAATCTCTACAAGAGTGAAAATGAATTTGATCCCTCTCAATGCATGATACATCTGAAGTTAAGATGGGTTTAGGTTGGTTTAATTATTAATTCTAAGTATAATTATTTATTTGATTTTTTTTAATTTAATTTTATATTTACTTTTTTTTTTTAATGTAATTTGACTAAGTCAATTTTTTTTAATTAATAATTATAATTATAATTATTTTATTTTATTTTTGTTTATGCGTCAAGTTGTTTGGGTTCTCCACAGTTTACATCAAGCTTGACTTATGGCTTGAGAAATTGTGACCCAAGGGCATCTAAGTCATCAAAATCACTTAGAGATCGATCCCGACTTGGGCCACAACAACCCTTAACATGTCTGGATTTTTCCCCGCAAGAGTTTCAAACCAGTGACCTTCACATCACAAAGAGACTTAATAATACACCCCCTTAGTGTTTATTCTACGCCCCGTGGGCTATAATTATTTTGTTTTGTTTTTTTTGTGTTATTTTTTTTTAATTTTATTTTTGTGTAATTTGATTGAGTGAAAATGTTTACATAATAGAACAAGATAAGGCAAGACAACATCTCTTCCATAATGGGCTAAAAAGTTCCCATTAGTGCAATAATTAATTTTAAATCTAGTGCAACCATATAAATTAAATATAGTGCATCAATCCATAATAAACATCAAAACAATTACTTATAACTAATAATAATAATAACTTATAACTTTATTTAAATTATTATTGTTATGCCAAGAGGCGCTCTTCAACCCAGTATGGGAGATATGTTGTAATGTAATGTTTAACATTTTGACTAAGTCAAATTACATAATGAAACCCTTTCTCAATCAATTGTGCTACTAGGAATTGACTAATATTATATATATATATATATATATATATATATTATATATAATATAATAATATATATTATATATATATATAATTATACATATACACGCATATATATATATATATATATATATATATTATATATAATATATAGATATATATGTTGGTCACTTTAATTACTGGTTAAAGTGCTACATAAATTTTCAACCCAGGGAAGTTTGATTATTTCAAAGGCAACTGCGTACTATATGTACTCAATCTTAAAAGCACTAAAAGTTGTAGTACAAACAAATCACACATTGTTTTAACAACTAAAGCTCCACTCTGTGTTACAACAAATATACTCTATTGCAGATATCTATCAAGGAATTTTTAATTTCATTCAAGGAATAATCTAGCAGAAAGAAATAAATCTACAAAGGAAAACAATGGCTATGCTGTAACAAAGAATCAGGACCCTATCCCGGAGTGGGAACCTTCAGCACCTGCCTCTGTTTATCTAGCTCGCTAATTCACTCTGTAAACTTAATCACCGGCGAGACACTCATGAAATAACTTTAACCAATGCAACAATCGATTAAGAAAGGGACAAAGTTTCAGCAAAGGTAAAACAATATCCAGAAAACAGTACTTGTTAACAAGGTATGAATAAGAATCACACTTGACACACTGCAGAAATATAATGGGTGAATTTTGTGATGAAGGTGGGCTCTGTCCTTCTCACAAGATTCCCCAGGAGATGAGAACTAGAAAAAGATGTTCAGAACAAGAATTTTATTCATCCATCAATATGTCATATTACAGAAAAAAAGATTCTAGTCCTGTTCCTTCAACTGAGCCTTTCCTGCAGTCTGTTCCTCCCCCTTCTAATGTAGATGTCTCCTCTTTATAAAGAGGAGACATCTATTACAAAAGATTTACATTATAAACTCTATTTCAACCCATTATACAAAAATAGGGAAATCAGTTTCCCATCAACAAAATGTTGTTACAGTAATATTGTCTTTAGATTATGGTCGTTTCATCCAATGTAACAGCTTCCTCGGTGAACGATCTGGTTCCTCTCTTGCTGTCAAATTTGGAACGCAAATCTCAACTGTTTCAGCTTCGAGATTTGTGTGCCGTTATTACTGTTTCAACAACTACAAAAATAGTCCCGCCAACTCCAGGCAGTTTCAGCAATGCGGGCTGCACATCATTCTTTAATTGTTCAACAACTAATCAATTTAAAGATTAACTATGAAGACATCATGATTATATGTTAAATAATTAAACATATAGTGATGAGAAGAATCACTGCATACCTTTGGACTAATTGAGTCAAAACACTAACAAGGACTTTCAAATATAGGTTGAAGAGGGTGACATTATAACAAAATGTATAGTCAGAAAGAGACAATATGAGGTCCTAACAGCCCCCCAACTGAAAGGGTTGCATGTCCCCATGCAACTTTTACTCTGAGTCTGAGTCGGAGTATTGGGATGTACAATGAAAATTGCTTATACAATAAGTATAGAAGGTGCTATCAATCATGTCTCTGAAACCCTGGGCATTTTGAACTTTTTGCCATACTGTAAGCTCCTCCTTTTTGGGTAACTTGAAGTAAGCTTTATATTGTTGTGCTGGGAGCCAAAGAAGAGGGAAGTGAAAATGATAACCCAACCATTTTTCAGCACACTGTTGAATACATTTAACATAGTTAGGTATTCGTGAAATTGCTACCTGAAGATTAAGAGGGTTAAAGGGATGGTATTCCCTTCTCTCCTTAGGGCAGTGTTCCCAAATTAGATTGTTTGCTTGTATGGCCAAAGTTCCCTTACTCTTGAAATAATGTTGGCAGTCCTTTAAGACTGTTGCCTGTAGTTTTCTGATATGCTCAGTCATTTATAGCTTTTGTAAAACCTGTCGATGTTGAGCAATAAAAACAACGACATTCTGTGGCTCGACTCGGATCCAGAGAAGGCAGTTCTCTTCATTGTGTATTGCTGACATGAAAGCATTATGCCAGGTAAGCTGGTTGGCCAGGAAAGAAACGAAGGCTCTAATCTGAATGTCACCAACCAGAGGAATCAAATTAAGCTTCTTATCTTCAGGCATGGCCTCATTATGAAGATAGAGTTCACATAACAAATTCTGTTCGCTAATTGATGCTTCTGCAAAAGTTTCAATAAACTACTGAGGTGTAGACACCTTGTGGGGTTATCCATCTTTGATTGCTTTCACTTGGAAGAACGCTAAGTCTTATCTTAAAAACACAGAATAGTTAAAGGATGGTTTTCTGGTGGCCAATAATCTTTGAACTAACTCAAAGATAAGAGACAATATAGTTTTCAATTCCTTATTTTCCTTATGCTGTGCACAAGAGTGTTCCAAGACTTCCCAATTTCTATATACATGATTATGCCATAATGATTTATGTTCCTGTAATGCCTTTTCTTGTGACAGAGCATACTCTTTCTTCCATGTATCGCTCAGTTCTTGAAAACTTGAGTTCTGAGTGAAGGTAATCCTTACACACCGAGGTTCAGTCTGAGTAAACACAGTCTTCGAAGACTTTGGTGCTGGTTTTTCAGCTTTAACAACTAGGGTAGGCCGGGGTACTTGTGGTTTCATTTCTTCTCCAGAGGTCTTTGAAGGCCCTACTGGTTCTTGTGTAACAGCAGGGCATTCCTTTTTAACTATGACAGGAGTAAATGCAGGAATGGATCCAGGCAATGGGACTTCAATTATCTTATAACCAGCTCGATGATAGAGATCACCACATTTGTTGTACATGTATTCATTATATCGATCCTTTTCTGCACTTTTCTCAGTTGTAGATGCTACATGAGCTAAAGTATACAAATTGAGTTCTCTTTCATAAGCTTCCCTTGCCATGATTAAGTCGTGCTTATAAACCTCAATCTCAGATTTCAAAAACTCATTTTCCTGTTGAAGGGAGGCTAAAGTGACAGGGCCTTCTGTAGCAGTTGTAGTCTCTGGAACTGGTGGATGAGAGGATCGTTGTTTGGTGGCAGCTTCATCATTTGCATCCTCAGCAGGTGGTTCTTGTGTGTCAACTGCTGAGTCAGTAGAAGCTATGTCTTGGTATATTTCCTATTCATGATCATTAACAGGTGGTTCTTGTGTAACACCTGTTGAACTAGTAGCTGGTTCTTGTGGGGTAGCTATCTCTAGGTCGTCTGCTTTCTGTTCCTTCACAGGTGGTTCTTGTGTCACACCTGTTGAATAAGTAGCTGGTTCTTGTGGAGCAGCTACATCTAGGTCGTCTATCTTTTGTTCCTCAACAGGTGGTTCTTGTGTAACACCTGTTAGGTCAGTAGCTGGTTCTTGTGGAGTAGCTACATGCTGTACATCGTCTTGGGTGTCTACTTTTGATAGATCAGCAGCTGGTTCTTGTGGGGTAGCTGCATCTTCTGAAGGGAATGATGTCACAAATTCTTGAGCAACTTGAATTTCGGTACCCGAGGGTGAGGAAGGTAAAGATTCAGGGACTTGGGGGTGTGGTGGGGTATGGGGTTTTAAGATAATGAGCAGGGAATACGGGATGATGGTCTCGGTTGCTGTTTCGGAAGAGGTCCTCGTTCGTCTTCGAGGCGGGAAAGCGGGCAACATAGTGGTTTTTCTCTTACGTACATTTTTCCGTAGGGTAGGGGGATTATCAGTAATAGTAGCTTCTTTAATTGAAGCCCTCGTTCTTCTCTTTAGTGGGGGTGCAACCTTTTCTTGTGTTTTCCTTTTGAGCTTAATAATGGGAATATTATCATCCAAATTATCACTGGGGATATGGACGGTGGGAGTGGATGATTCAACTACATTAAGGGATGGGGTAGATACAGAGGAGAGGTCAATTAGATTGACTGCTGTAGGTGGTAAAACTTCTGAGAATTCCAAGATACTCACAGGCTATTGTACAGAAGGATTTTCAATTTGTTGAGAGATTTGAGGGGTCTGTTGAGGATTTTCAGCATCCAATTGGGGTGTTTCAGCTGCTGGTTTAGAAATTTCAGCAGCTTCCTGGGGTGGGTTGTCAAGGGGAGGAGGATTCTCCAGAGAAAGTCCCTCTGGATTAGAAGCTGAACCAAGTGATGGTGAGTAAGGGAGAGGAGTGGGTGCTTTGCATTCACGGAATAATGTGACATATTCTTTAGACACCCAAGCAGATAGTATGGCGTATTTAATAAACGACCATGTCTTAAATGATTCAACAACACAAAGTCGTGCTGGTACACTACCTGGTAACATCCTTTGTAGGTGAAGTAGTGCTTGACAAACTCTGTGACCTTCAGCCATGGAGGTGGTAATGAATGAAGTGCAACACCCCTGCCTTTAGGTTCGACCTGCTCTCCTGGTAGAAGAAAATCTTGCTGTGCATTTAGAATGAGGTGTTTATGACTGAACCAGCGAATGCCATCGGCTGTTAATCTTGAAACCTGTGCTATATCCTCCTCTGTTACTGGAATTCACACTCCCTAAACAGTAGAGTACCCTTCCTTTAAATTACGTGCAAATTCCAGGACTTGCTAAGAATCAAATCCCTGGAGTCTTCGGAAATAGTCCACCCATCTTGCTTGCAGAAATATTTGATATGCTTCCCATTGTAGTTCCAGTAGAGCCGTTGAGCTAGGTTCATGTCGAATATCGTTACCTCCCATAGTTACTGGTTTAGTAAAATGCACAGTACAGAGCCGAGTTACCGCAGCCGAAACAAAGTAAGATATTGCAAATGAGGTTATGCCATAATAAGACAGAGACGGGGTGACGAGACACGGTCGTGATAAAAAAAAACGACGATGATTGGCATATCATGGAATGATTGCAATATTTTGGTATTCCCCCCAACTGCGGCTAAAATGATATGTTTGAATTTACGACGATTTAGGTAATCATATCGGAATCTTCTCATTAACTACAGTTTAATATTTACACATAAACACACATATCTCACGTTTTACCTTCGATTGTTGTGCGGAAAATATAATCTCGTCGTTGATAGATCACCGATGGTTATGAAAAAGGGTTTATAAAATATGAGGGTATTTGTATGAAAGGTTTTCTATATTCATAGGAGGTGATAGTGAAGGAATAGAATTATTAGGATGAATGGATGATTCTCTCAATGAAAAGTGATATGTATTGGTCGTTTTTGAGAGAAATTGATGCCTCAATCTCGGGAAAAATGGGAAAATTGATGCTTCTTAGGGAAAGATGGAAAAGGTTAGTGTTTCATCAATGGAGAGATTGGTGTTTCAGCAACAAAGAAAATGGGGAAAAATTGGTGTTTCAGCAACGAGAATAATGGTGTTTCAACAACGGAAAAAATGGTTTTTCAACAGTAGGAAAATTGGTGTTTCAGCAACAGGAAAAAATTGTTGTTTAAGGAAAAATAGGAAAATGTCGCTGAAGGGTAGTGTGAGGGAATGGATTATGAATTGAAGTGAAATGGCAATGTTTCCCAAGCCGAAACCTGATCCTTCTTGCAACGAAATTGTTCTTTTCAGCCAGCCTCCCAATCTAAGATCTGCAAAATAATGAATTGTAACATGGCAACCCTTGACATGGATTATTAGTTAAGAAATCTAATCTAATAAAAATATATAATAGAAAAACTAGGTGCAATGAGGGGCAGTAGACTCCCCTAGAAAGACATAATGTGTATCTGCGATGCAAGTGGTCTTGAAATCCTCTTTAGAAATAGGTTGCTGGTACAAACGGAGCCGATACCCATTCACTAATAATGGTGTTCTAGAATCATCCATTGTTAGGAGCCTGACTGTTCCATTTGGAAAAACAATATCTACTTCATAAGGTCCCAGCCACCTTGTTCTTAATTTTCTTTGAAAATTTTCAAAACAGGAGTCATACAATAAAGCCCAATTACCTTTTTGGAACTGCTTGTGCTTAATGGTTTTATCATGCCACCTGGTTCTTTGCTGTTGTATCATAGTTGTTTGATGGATGGCATCCAACGTCTTTTCATCCAATTCCTGAAGCTGCTACAACCTAACTGTCTGTGCATCAGTCAAGTCAAGGTTAACAACTAAAATAGTTCTTAAGGTTTTAATTTCAAATTCCACAGGAAAAACAACACTTTTACCATAAACTAATTCATAAGATGAAAAACTTGTAGTGTTCCTCTAGGTAGTTCTATAAGCCCATAATGCTTCAGGCAACCTTTGAAACCAGTCCTTTCTATTCTCCTTTACCATTTTTGTTAAAATGGCTTTTATGACTTTATTCGTACTTTCCACCTGACCATTGGCTTGGGGATGATAAGGTGTAGTCATTTTATGATTAATATGATATTTCTGAAGTGCAGCTTTAAAGCCATGAGAATTGAAAGGAGGTCCTCCATCTGTGACTAGCTCTCTGGGCACTCCAAATCTAACAAAAATTTCTTCAAATAGAAAGTTTAAAACAGATTCTTCGTTAGCTCTAATAAGTGCCTTAGCTTCCACCCATTTAGTCATGTAATCTATACAAACCAATATGTAAAATCTTGGATTGGATGGAGGATTGATGGGTCCTATAAAGTCTAGAGCCCATATTTCAAAAGCTTCAAGTATTACCTAGGGGTTCAGTGGCATTTCATCTCTATGATTAAGTTGGCCCATTCTTTGACAACTATCACAGGCCCTAACATATTTATTTGCATCCTTGAAAAGTGAGGGCCAATAATAACCCATTTTGAGAACTTTATGTGCTGTTCTCTTATCAGCAAAATTCCCTCCATAAGGGCTATCATGACAAGCTTTCAATATATCATAAACCTCATCTTCTCTAATGCATCTTTGAATTTCCTGATCAAGTCCTGTATGAAAAAGACACCCACTTATCCAGCTGTACCGAGCACTTTGTTAAATGATTTTTCTTTTTTCTCTATGTGACAGGTGTGATGGTAGCTTCCTTGTAACTAAATAATTGGCAATGTCTGCATACCAAGGTGAGTGAGCAGATACTACAAATAAGTATTCATCAGGGAAGGAATCATCCACTGGAGTATTATCATCAGTTTTTATCCGAGAAAGGAAGTCAGCAACTACATTTTCTTTACCTGGTCAATCTACAATTGTAATATCAAATTCTTTTAGTAATAATAACCATCTGGTAACTCGGGCATTTGTAACAGATTTATTCATTAAATACTTAATGGCCGAGCGATCAGTATGAACAAAAGTAGGGTAACCGGTAATATAATGTCAAAACTTATTAATAGCATAAATGACTGCTAAAAATTCCTTTTCAGTAACTGTGTAATTAAGTTCAACAAGGGTCATATTCTTACTAATAAAATAGATAGCATAAGGAAGATTGTTTTCTTCTTGACCCAAGACAGCTCCAATTGCCGTATATGAAGCATCAGAGGATATATGAAAGGGCAGTGCCCAATTAGGTCCTCTTAAAATAGAAGCTGTAGACAACTGATGCTTAAGTTCATCAAATGCTTTCTGGAAATCATCAGTCCACTTGAATTCAACATTTTTCATCAGTAACACAAACAAAGGAGAAGCTTTTTAGAAATTTTTTTGATGAATCTTCTGTAATATCCAGCATGTCCTAGAAAACTTCTTACGTCAGTTTGTGTTTTGGGGATAGGGAGAGTCTGAATTACCTGTACTTTAGATGGATCAACTTAAATCCCTAGGAATGAAATGAAGTGTTCCAATACAATTCCTTCATTCATCATCATATGACATTTTTCAATACTTAAAGAAAGATGAGCTTCTATACAACGTTTAAGTACTTTCTCAAGGTTTTGTAATGCATCTTCAAAAGTCACACCATAAGGAGCAAAGTCGTCCATAAATATCTCCAAGGAGTCATTAAGCATATCAGAAAAAATTCCTATCGCTACTCGTTGAATGTTGCTGGAGCATTACATAGTCCAAATGGGAGAACTTTATAAGCAAAAGTTCCCCATGGACTAGTAAAAGTGGTCTTGTCTTGGTCTTGGGGTGCAATTTTGATCTGGTTATATCCATTAAAACCATCTAAAAAGGAAATTAATCTCTTTCCTAACAAACTGTCTAGCACCTGATCAATAAATGGTAAGGGGAAATGATCTTTTTGAGTAGCTTTGTTTAGAGCTCTATAATCCACACACACTCTCCATTTCCCATTTTTCTTAGGTACTATTACTAATGGAGAAACCCATTCACTATCAGATATAGGGTATATGAACCCTGCATTAAGTAGTTTTTGAAGTTCTTCTTTAACAATTTCCCTTAGATTGGGGTTCATTCGTCGCTGGGGTTGACAGACTGGTCGAGACCCCTCCTTGATATAGATACGATGAGTACATAATTTAGGAGAGATCCCCTTCATATCTGTGTAGTCCCATGCGAATGCTTCCTTATTTTCATGAAGTAACTTCATTAACTGTTGTGTTTCAGCATCTGTCAAGTTAGGGTTTATATTCAATGTTTTGCCTGGTTCAGTTTCTACTGTTATACTCTTAGAGGAGATATCAGTTGATGTTTGAGATAAATTTTCAAATTTAAGGTTTTGCTGTGATTTAGGTTCCAAAATTCCAGTTAACTAATCATATGTTTCAGAGGTAACCGAGGAGGGTTCAGAAATAAAGTTACTAATTAGTTCATCCTCAGTGGTGTCTTTAAAAGTTAAGGCTTGTCCAATAGTCAAAATGGGTTGGGTATCATCATCCTCATAGTCTAACCATACAAAATTATCATTGTTAATCATAGGTGTAGCATGAGGGTAGAGGGTGAGTTGCTTAGTTTCACATCCATTAGAAATTTTCATTGAGCCTGATCTAGAGCTAATGAAGGCATCTGTTGTAGCCAGCCAGGGTCTCCCCAAAATCAGTGGATTCCCCCCCAACTTTGTTTTAGTCTCCAATACAACAAAATCGGTTGGGTAGTTCCAAGATTCAACTGAAATGATCAGGTCTTCAATAACCGCTTCTGGTTTGATTGTGGAACGGTTAGCTAGTTCTAAAATAGTTGGACTGTCTCTAATAAAATTTTCAGCTGTAATAACTATGCAGTTTCAAGGGTCATAATATTTATGGCAACACCTAAGTCTACCAGAACTCTGGAAACACAAGTTTTTCCAACCTGTACTGTAACTGTAGGATGACCAGGATCACCATATTTCACGGGAGGGGTTTTTCCTAACATCAAAGCAGCTAGATCACCCATCACATGAAATGTAAGAGGGTCTTTAGCTTTCCTACCAGGTTTCTTGAGGAAAATGTCTCTAACGATTCTGGCATAAATTGGTACATCTCTAAGTGCTTGCAAGAGTGAAATTTTAACATATAGATTCTGCAATTCCCCTAGAAGGTTAAAAGCAGGCGGCTCAGGTGTCTTAGTGAGAGCTAAATGCTCAGGGAATGTTAGCTCTGTTGTTTCAACAATTTTATTAGAGGGTGGATCTATTGTTCCAGCACCCCTATTGGATGATTTATCTTTTTCTGTCACTTCTTTATCATAGTCAGAAGAAGTAATATCATCAATAATAGGCTCAACTATTCTCCCAGACCGCAAATGGATATCATTACACTGCACAAGGAAAACATGAGATATAGGCTGGTTCTGGATGTCGATGACTTGTACAACTTTATTATTATTATTAGGATTAGGGTTCAGTTGTATAGGTAGTTGGGGTCTCATTGTCTCATTATTCGATGGAGCATTTGATGGTAGAGAGAGAGAGATTGCTGATACTGAGCGAATTGGTTTGAAAATGGCATTTGTTGAGCTCTCCAACGTGGGTTCCATTGATTAAAACAAGATTGCTGTAGAGACCAAGGAGTCCACATCGTAGGATCTAAAAAGGGAGGGTTTGTTTGCTGCATGGGTGGGAAGCTCATTTGGTTGAAGGGTGGGTATTGCATTTGATTGAAGGGCGGGTAATTTGCTTGAAAAGAAGGATAATTATTCCAACAATTAAATGGCATATTAGAATTCGTACCTTGTCCTCGTGGTTGCCATTGCCTCCTCTGTGTCAGCAAATAGACTGCTTCAGCTTCTTCTTCAGTTGGTTGCAGTGCTGATTTTATTCCTAGTAAAGAAGGGCATTGTTGAGTCTCATGGTCCTTTTCGCAAATGGTGCAAATTGGTACCTTGTCCAGTGGGCATTCCCTTAGTGGGTATTTTTCTCTGCATTTAGGGCATAAAATGGCCAAATCAACTTCTGCCTCTACCTGCTTCTTTTTGACCTGCAGGGTATCAATTTGTGAAGCAAAAGAGCTTAAAATTTCAGTTTTAAATTCTTCAAGTAAATTACCTATTTCGGCTCTTGTTGCTCCCCCACTGGCTGATTTTTGGACTCTTGAATATGTACTATCCTTGCTTTTTGGTCTGTTTACTATTCCTCTTGAACATCTCTTACAAAGGTTGACAATCTCATCATATGATTCTTTAGATATATCCCCTTTACCAAGCATATTCAACATGTCTAAACAGTCATCCCGTACTCCTTTCAACAGTATTGTCTTAAGAATATCCTTACTCATATTAGGGTGATCGGATCTCTGCAAATTATATTGTAATCTCTCCACAAAATCTTCCAATTTTTTCGTCCTCCTTCTGAACCATCTCAAATAGTTCCTCCTTTCTTTCTCTTGTCCGACAATAATTTTGGTATTTGGCTAGAAACTTCTCCTTCATCTGCTTCCATGTTGTGATCACATGTCCTCCCAGGTCATGAACCATCTTAGTGCATTTCCTTTTAATGTTGCTGGAAATAACTTTAACTTTTGAGGATTAGTAACATAATCATAACTTCTACATAATATATCAAACTCAAACATAAATTCGTCAGGGTCTTCAGATGATAAACCATGGAAGTTCGGTAGGGCTGAGAGTGGGATGTTCTTCATAGGAGTTGCCCCTTTGGGAAGGTCCTCAATAGGGAATTCTAAGGTGGAGAGGGAATTCTCATGTCTTCCTTCTCTTCCTCCACGTCCCCCACCAAAGAGCCCTTCATTGTTTCCATCCATTAGTTGTTCCCCTGTTACACTTGCCCGGTCTTCAACGCTTTCTGTTGGGCTTTCAATATTCTGAACTGGTTCCTCAACTTCTACTGGCCCCTCAATACCATATATTGGCTCTTCAATGTCTTCCACTGACTCCTTAGTTTGATCTACTGTCTCTTCGGCCCTTTCAAGTCCCACTACTTCCTCCATTTCATAGTTTGTTTGGAGAGAGTGCTGAATTTGTGGCCTCCGAGAGCTTATCCTCTGAGACATTTCAACTTTTGAAATAATGTTGTCAATGAAATATTTCCTTCCTCCTCTGCCTTTTCCCTTGCCACCTATAGGATTAGTTTTCCTCTGTCCTCTCATGCATCCTGTACATCTAAAAGAAAATCACTAATGCTCTTAAAATCTACGGTTTCCTTCCCCGGCAACGGCGCCAAAGTGTTGGTCACTTTAATTGCTGGTTAAAGTGCTACATAAATTGTCAACCCAGGGAAGTCTGATTATTTCAAAGGAAACTGCGTACTATATGTACTCAATATTAAAAGCACTAAAAGTTGTAGTACAAACAAATCACACCTTGTTTTAACAATTGAAGCTCCACTCTGTGTTACAACAAATATACTCTATTGCAGATATCTATCAAGGAATGCTTAATTTCATTCAAGGAATAATCTAGCAGAAAGAAATAAATCTACAAAGGAAAACAATGGCTATGTTGTAACAAAGAATCAGGACCCTATCCCCGAAGTGGGAACCTTCAGCATCTGCCTCTGTTTATCTAGCTCGCCAATTCACTCTGTAAACTTAATCACCGGCGAGACACTCATGAAATAAATTTAACCAATGCAACAATCGATTAAGAAAGGGACAAAGTTTCAGCAAAGGTAAAACAATATCCAGAAAACAGTACTTGTTAACAAGGTATGAATAAGAATCACACTTGACACATTGCAGAAATATAATGGGTGAATTTTGTGATGAAGGTGGGCCCTGTCCTTCTCACAAGATTCCCCAGGAGATGAGAACTAGAAAAAGATATTCAGAACAAGAATTTTATTCATCCATCAATATGTCATATTACAGAAAAAAGATTCTAGTCTTGTTCCTTCAACTGAGCCTTTCCTGCAGTCTATTCCTCCCCCTTCTAATGTAGATGTCTCCTCTTTATAAAGAGGAGACATCTATTACAAAAGATTTACATTATAAACTCTATTTCAACCCATTATACAAAAATAGGGAAATCAGTTTCCCATCAACAAAATGCTGTTACAGTAATACTATCTTTAGATTATGGTCGTTTCATCCAATGTAACAGCTTCCTCGATGATCGATCTGGCTCCTCTCTTGCTGTCAAATTTGGAACGCAAATCTCAACTGTTTCAGCTTCGAGATTTGCATGCCGTTCTTACTGTTTCAGCAACTGCAAAAATAGTTTCGCCAACTCCAGGTAGTTTCAGCAACGCGGGCTACACATCATTCTTTAATTGTTTAGCAACTAATCAATTCAAAGATTAACTATGAAGACAACGTGATTATATGTTAAATAATTAAACGTATAGTGATGAGAAGAATCACTGCATGCCTTTGGACAAATTGAGTCAAAACATTAACAAGGACTTTCAAATATAGGTTGAAGAGGGTGACATTATAACAAAATGTATAGTCAGAAAGAAACAATATGAGGTCCTAACAATCAATATATAATAATAATAATAATAATAATAATAAAATGTAAACATTTTAACTAGGTCAGAATAAAATAAAAAATAAAAACAAAAATAACCCTATAAAAATGAAATAATAATAAAACTAAAAATGGTCCATGGTATTGACACATGGTATTCAAATGGAATATAACCTATTTAAAGGGGGAAACTCAACTAGCCTAGATCCATCTTAACTTCAGATCTAGCAAGCGTCAAGAGGGATCAAATCTCTCGATATAAAAACCTCTTTTAGAGTGAAAAGAGATTTGATACCTCTTGACGCTTGGTAGATTTGGAGTTAAGATGGATCTAGGATAGTTAATTATAAAAAAAATTGATTAATTTAAAGCTATATACATTTGAAAAAATTAGATATTTTCCCCCATTGTACCAGGAATATTCTTAATATGTAAGGTTTTGCTACAACATCATTAGACAATAACATGGCTTATAAATACTACATGCCCAAAAACAATAATTCACTTCATATTACACTTGTGTATATGACATTTTTTAAAATTAATCATTTTAATTAAAAAGGCAAAAGGGGTCATATTTACTTTAGAGATAAATCTCAACTTTTGATTTCCGTATACCATAAACATTCTAAAATATTTCATAGAGGTTAAATTCCTACCATCCACAATAATTGATAATTAAAATAAAATTTTGGAAGCATTATTCCAAAAAAAAACATTGTATCAACATAATTAAAACTAAAAACTAAAACTAAAATAAAATTATTCAATGCATATGTAACAACTTACCATTGTGGAAACCTATGAAAATAAATGTTAGATAGAATTTCAATGAAGAGCAAAATAAAACAAAAGGCCATCTTAAAAGTAGACTAAAATATATTTAAGAAACAAAACAAATTATTTTGTGATGTTGTGATGATGAAAGAAAGAAAAATATTTTAACATCCACGAGGCTAAAGATAGCTTTTGAGATAGATTTCTTCTTCATCTGGTTGATGTATTTGGCCCTTTTCCTGTGAAGCTTCACAATAAACACTCTCATCTTCTCGACAAACCCCTTGCTAAATAGATTATCTCAAGAGTTAGCTGCCAGAATATCTACATAACTTTCCATGTTGTCTTTGAAGGCCTCACATTCTGTTGTGGTAAAAACACAACACCCCCATTATTGATGCGTCCGCTTCGAACAATGGGGACCCTTTCTATAAAAATTTTGGCTAAGCACCTTTTTGGATTTTTATTTTAGTTAATTGCCCTACGCTTTCGTTAATTTTTAGTTTTCTTTGGATTCTTGTTTTGATTACTTTGTTAGAATCAATTTTTTATAAGCTTCACATTGACGCTTGTTTGGTCTCATTTGGTCAACTGGGTTGAAAATGACACTCATTTGAAAGTCTGATTATTTGTGTAGCCTGGGTTAAAATTGCGTAAAATGTACAATATTGCATTTTGTAGATAAATTAGTTCAATAATGCATTCATTCTAAATGTTAACCCGTAGTGAGTTTTTACTAACATTTTTTCGTATAGCGAAATCATGAAGTAATCGGATTTTAGTGATTTACTCTAATAAATTATTAATCTCGAAAAATCATAATTTCAAAGTGGCTATAATTTATTTTTCATTTTATTAAAAATAGTTGTAGTTTATAAAATAACTCTCATAAAAAAATCAAAATTAAAATTGATTTTTTAATATTAAATCTCAGATTAATTAAATTAATTATCATTTAAAATATAATTAATTTAATTAAACTAAAACTTAATATATAAAAAATCAAAAAACATATCGCATCGCAAGTTTCATATATGACACATCATTTTAATGAACCCGATACGACACCTCCCGATTTGCCGATTGCCGATACCCATTATATGCCCGATCACCGATTAAACAAAAGTTTTTTATATATATATCGCATCGGAGATAAATGGTTTATTGCATCGGGACTTTAAAAAAGCACATTTCTTAGGACGTTGATATGCCGATTACGAAAAAGGTAAAAGGCATTAACTTGTTTTGGGTTGGGTTAATATAGTTTTCAAAAAACACTCATACGTTTGAGTGGAATAAGTTAGGAGTAATGTAGGTTAATAAATATTAATTAGTTTATATAATTAATTATTGTAATAATGTAATAATTATTATTAAAATAATAATGTAATATATTATATATTAATATTATTATTGATTTAATTAATAAATTAATTAATCATTATCAATTAATTTATAACATTTAATTAATTTGATTAATTTAAATTTAATTATCATTTAGATTAATATTAATTAGTTTTTTAGATTAAATTTGTTATAAATAATTAATTAGATATCAGTTAGTTAGATTAATAAATAAGTTATTAATAATTAGTTTAATTTATAAATTAACAATTAATTTAGAATTAATTAGAATTCTAATTTAGGATTTAATTTTTAAATGAGAATTTTGATTTTTAGCCCACCAACAGAATTTCCAGATTCATGCCAGATTTGACCCATCAACTTGGGAAGCTCATAAATTGAGTTATACTTGGTCAAATGAGGCCCAGGATAGCTCATTGGAAAGAGAAAATCAAGGAGAACATGTTGGAGGAGGTTTCACCAACAGATTTGATCATTTATTGGGCCAAAAATCAGGCAGAAGATCAGACTCCGAATTTTGAAAACAAAATCAATTTTCTGAGTTATTGTTTTCAATTTCATTTGTCCAAAGCCTCTTCTAATTGCAGATCCATTGGTCAATAATATCATTTACCAATCAAACCATTCAAGCATCAATACAGAGCTTATATTTTATTTTCAATTATTTATTTAAATAGAATTTAATTGAATTTGATTTAAAGGTCAGCGATGCTATTTTGATTTTGTGGTTGCATTTTAATAGATTTTGATTTCTTCTTGTAGGAAAACAATGGAAAAGATATGGAGAAAAGGATTTCAAACAATGAGAATGCTACAACAATTAAAGATTGGAATTATGAGCAAGTAAAATTGGATTTTGTTGGTTACCTATACCAATAGGTTTCATATCTCATGATTGGCAAAATTCAAGTGCCAAATATGCTCCACTTTGCTGCTACAAAGGATCCATATTTGCAAAAGAAGACAAGGTGTGTACATACCTTTATGCCTATTAAAATTTTTGTGGATGACCCTACAGTCTAAATCTGGGTCATGCCATGTTTTCAATTTATGTTGTAGAATAGAGAAAGAAATCTGTCCAAACTGTTTAATCTTGGCAGATCAGTAGCTAGGTAGAGAAACTAAGGTTCCCAACTGCTTAATCTAGGGCCTTGGAAGGAATAAGGGTAGTATTAGATAGGAAATGAAAGCAAAAAAGGCCAATGTAAAAGAAAAGGCACACAAAGGGTTTGCAAGTCCAAGTGCACCCTCCAAGAAGGAATAAAAAATGTTAGGCAAACTAGTTGGGTAGGTAGATGTGGTTGCAGAAGTGGTGTTCCCCCAAGATCAACTTTGCTATACAAAAGTACAGGCAAAATGACACAGTGGAGCATGTCTAACTCCCCTCTCTCCCTTTGTTTTCCACTCATAACTAACACCCTTGCACCAGGTATGATCACAAGGAAAACTTAAAGTTTTATGATGGTTCTTATGGCCTTTAAAAGCCACATTTCTTTTGCAAAAGTCTTTTCATTTTGATCTACTCTTGACCCCAAGTTGTTTTCAAGAAAACTTGGTTGTACTGATCCTAATCCATATTTTCCCCCCACATTAACAGCTAACTCTATTATTTAGCTCCCTATACTTCATTTGCCCTATTATTATAACACCATGGTGTATAAACCCCACACACTGTATAAATATCCCCTCCTTGGCACTATAGCCTTAATTTCTACTCCCTGGGAATTGAATTAACAACTGGTTAAGGTCAAGAACCCATGTGCAACCCCTTTTTCCCATCTGAACCCATTCCCCTACCCAAGTCTCCATTTTTGCCTAAAAACCCTTAAAGAAACCCTTTTTTGACCCCCTAAACCATTAAAGGATGAAAATTTCATTAAAATATACCTACCCCGCCTTATCCTAAGGTCGGGAGCCACTTTCCGCCTTTTTTATAAACTTCATCAGAAACCCCTTTTCCTATAGTTTTGCCTTTGTATATTTTGTACAAAAATTCTGCATAAAATTCGTGGTTTTTCACCGTTTCCTAATGTTGGCGGACAAAGTTGATTTTTACAAACAAAACCGTAAAAAACCTTTGAAAATCATCCCTAAAGTGGAGGGTCCCGCTGGGTGCGCCTGCCAAGAAATATAACTTTTAAAACCCGCCCACTCACTGCTATCGCCCATGCAATTAATCGACCCGATGACCGTCCGATCGCGGCTTTGCCAGATCTACGGTCAGCGTCAATTTCGGAGGGGCCCGACGTCCGACCATTAATAAATATGGAAGTTATTTGCTGTGCAGGTTCATTACCCGACAACCGTCTGATCACATGCCCGCAGATCAACGGCTCATATCACTTTCGGAAGGCCCTCGACGTCCGACAGATACCTTTCGATATCAGTCAGACGCTTGCATCACACGAGGACAGGTGTCGCGGCCAAACTCCGTCAGAGCCCCCTCTGACAGATTCCTTGCCGTGCAGGAGGGGGCCCGATATGGCGACACCTGTCCTCCCACGTCCCCGCCCGGCTGTTGCCCACGTCAATCACCACAGCCGCCCACCTCGTCCCCCATTCGCTCACCTGGCCGCCACCTCATCGCTCCCGTGGACCGGTCTCAGGCCGCCACGTCACCCGATGACGTCCTGCTGACGTCATCCAACCCAGACCCACATGCTGACGTCATGCTGACGTCATTCAAAAAACGCGCCAATAAAACAAAAAGGCCATATTTTACGTTTTTTTCGCATTTTTGGCTATTTTCTGTGAAAAACACCTCTGCGCTGTCTGCATGCACACCACGACAAACACTCTACCAGCCAACCTACGACCATTCGCCGAAGCTCAGAGCGCCAACCCAACCGCTATTTCGTCCCAAGCTACTGGTTAAACAGGTATTTGCCACTTCATCTCCCCGTAAGCTGGTTTTTTCGTAATTTCTTGTAAAATCCACCTGAACCAGGCATAAAACTGAAATTTTACCGGGAAACCAAGTATATACTATCTCCCCTCAACAGTTTAAGATTGAATTACAGTGGCGGAGCCATTCTTATACTTCAAATCCAGTCAAACCCTTCCCTGTTCGCGCAATCGTGAACTTATTAGCCTGCTCCTAAATTGTCAAGGGAGGTCTATTAAACTGCATAAAAAGCCTTCTCGAAAAGCTCGGCACTGCCCTATTCTGCTGTATAGCAACCCTGCTTCTTTTTGTTCCTTGCAATTCCACTTTCTCAGTTAGCACACTCGTCATCTCAAGAAATATTTGGAACAGACATGGATACCCCTTCAGCATCAGTAGCCCTTAATGTTACTCCCTTGAATGCTCCTCAGAGAGAGCTAGACTGGCAAGATTTGGCAGACCTAGATTACCAAATCTCGAAGGACGCCCGATCCGGATGTACATTTCACATTCGTTTGCTGAATGAGCTCAGGGCTAAGCACAGAGATGGAACAGATATCCTAGGCATTTGGGAGTCCTCCCTCCCAATCTTCAAGATGCCTCAGGTCAACCGGTTCCCTGAACTCATCCACTTGTGTGCTGCCTGTTATGACCCTGCACAGAGGGCTGTGCTCAACCCACAAGGTGCAGTTGTATTTTACACCACCCCTGAGGCCATCAGGGAGATGGTCCAATTCAAGACTCAAAGGAAATTGGTTCCTTTATCCCTGCTGGACCTAATCAATCAAGGAGCCAAGGTACTTACACAGGCAGAGATCCTTAAGCTTAATCAGTTGTTTATCAATAAATCTGACACAGTGCTGCATCCTCCCATCTTTGATGGCTATTTAAATCAACTGGGCCTGGACCTAGCATACATGATAAGCTCAGTGCTAGGGTACAGTTCAATGGAGTTCATAGAGGAAACTGTGCTAGTAATGATGACAATGTTTTCCCCTGGTAAGGCCCCCATTTGTTATGACTATGCCACATATATCTCTGACAAGATACATGAGCAATTTCTGCACTTACCCAGAGAGAGAGTATTCAGATACACTTCATATATTTATCATCTCATTTTGTATTATCAACATGAGAAGTTCTCTTTTGAAATCAAGAGAACAGATGAAGCAGGAAACCCAAGATCAGTGGTATACTGGAGCTCAGTCTTCCACATCCGTGCATATTCACCATATACATATACTGAGTTCATAGACTTATTCATTCATCCAGCCATGTCTCTACTCTTGACAGCCCCCCCTCCAAGACTCTCTGATGAAATGCAGAGGATTCTGCAACTGTCCAGTGCCTACAGCATAGGAGATTGGTATTTTTACCAGCATTACACTGTGATTAGGATATATGGGTGTGAGCTGCGCCCATACAAGCTGCCCAGATTTGTGCCCATGAGGCTCTTTGCCCTGGAGTATTTTAGGCAATTCGGCAATGCCGACCAAGTGCACTTTGCAGGAAAAGGAAAAAGGGCACAGCTTAAAGTTAGAAACCAACTAGGCCACTTCATCCTAAACAGAAGAGAAGGATGGAAAGAAGCAGATAGGATGTTGGAAGGCCTTGGCCTAAATCAAAGCTTCCTTTGGAAGCCCTATGACCCCAACGGCTTTATATCCTTGAGAAGACAGAGATGCAAGCTCTCTAGCTATGAGCATGAGAGCATGTTCCACATCCTGAGACATGCTAACCAACCAAAGTGGAGGAAAAACACCTTAGTAGAGCCTGTATCTCAAGAAGAGCTAGTTGAAAGGGCTAAAAGGCATTTATTAAAAATGGCTGACTTGGAATGTCCTTCTCAGGTGCCTGCTCTACCAAATCCTCAGACAACAGCACCTGCTTCATCCTCTGCAACACAACAAGAGGCAGTGAAAACTTCCAATCAAGGACAGAGCAAGGGAAAAGATAAAGTGATGGAAGAAGCAGAAGACCAACAAGCCCAGCAGGATCAACAACAGCAGCCCCAGCAGGAACAGCAACAAGCAGACCAACAGGGTCAGGAGAAGCAAAAAGGAGAGGCCCAGATGGCTACCCAAGAACAAACAGCACCAGTGGAACCTCCAAGGCAAGACTCCAGGGTTGATTCCTCTGTCCTCCAGACCCCTCAAAGGGAGGACATTAGCAGAAAGAGAGAGAGGGAGACTCCCCTCACTGAAACAGTAGAGAAGAGGCAAAGGCTAAATCCCTTCTCAGAGGAGGAAATGCCAAGCATGGAGGCTTCTGCCAACTCCTTACAACAGGAGCAAGACAGGGCAGCGTTAGGAGAAGTGAGCTCCTCAAGGCAGCAGCGGGGAACAGGTGCAAGCATAAAACAACAATTCAAAGATGCCAAAAGAAGGAGTGAGCCAATAAAGATTCGACTCTACAATCACCTCCTAAACATGGCACCTGCAAACCAACAGAGGCTCATGTCTGCCTTTGATGTGCAAGATGGCAAGATGACCATGAGCCATTTCACTCCTACAGTGCAGCAACCACAAACAGCTGTAGATTATATCAGGACTAATTTAGAAGTCCTTTCAAAAGACATCCACCCCATGGATCAGATTGAGCTCCACAAGCAGACGGGAGATGGTCTATGCCACTCTGGCAGATAAGACCTTGATTAATTACAGGCTGCAAAATAGCTTAAACAACACTGCAGCACAGCTTGAGTTGGAGAGGGCATCCTCCCAAGCTAAAGACAATAGAATCAAGGCATTAGAGGAAATAATCATAGAGTTTGGGCATGACCCCAATGACGTTAAGGCAATACAGCAAGTCCTTAAACTGAGGGATGCAGACATGGCTGAATCAAAAAGAAAATGAAGATTCCCCCAACTCTACACCCACAAACAGATGAGGTTGCCCAGCAGAGGCAAGAAAAGGATGCAGCTGCATTATTGATGACATTATACAAGGAGCTGATAGAAACACAGGAAAAGCTGCAAGATACAGAGACTACATTGGAAGCAGCATTGCAGAGGAGGGAGGCAGGGCAATCTTCAAGGCCACCTACAGAAGCAATAAACCTTGAGGAAACCCCTCAAGATACTGTCCCTCCAAAACAACAAGCTCAGCAGGATGCTCCAGGCACCACAGCATCAACCACCACAGCACCAACCACCACAGCACCAACAACAGAACAGGCTGAGAGCCTGGACATGCAGAAGCTGAGGCAAGAAATACAGGTGCTAGAGGCTTAGATGTCAGAACTCAGCCAAGCCCAGGATAGCTTAGCAAAAATAAATGAAAAATATGATAAGTCTAAGCAAAATGTGGCTGAGAGGGAAAGAGAAGTAAAAGCTCTAAAGAAAAGAATTGCAGAGCTAGAAAAGGAGCTCAGTTTTGATAAAGTTACAGCAGAGCTCAAACAAGTTATCTGGACCACCATTGGACAATCAATAACTAACCAATGGGAGTACATTGAGGCCATATACGAGAAAGTGGGCCTCATTGGCAAAGCAAAAAAGGAACTGTACAGAGCAAGGACATCTCTAGGAAATATGCCTGAGATCGCCCCCAAGATGATTGAAGTGCTCAACTACAGGACAAGTTCCCAGCTGGTGAGAATGGGAATTGGAAACAGGACTGAAACAATCTCATTAATCAAAAGAGTCCTGACAATGAGGAACCTAATTCAGACTCTGGACAGAAGAATCCAGGATATGCAAGCTGACATAAATAAATTCCAAAATAGGTTCTTTTCTCTGCAGGACAGAGGGCTCCCCAGCTTGTTAGAATCAGGGAAGTTACTCTCACATGACAAGTATGTCAAGAGAGTAAGCAGTTTTGCAGCAATACAGATTGCTGAAGCACCAAGTGCATCTTCAGGAGCAGGCCCAGTAACAGGGCAAATTCTTTTTGAAAGATTAGATAATTCGTTTTTTATTAAGAATGAAGTCACACACTTATTTGATAAGCCCCCTCACTTCTATAAATTCACAGAGGCTGATGAGACCTTAGGGTCAATTTTGAAACAGCAGCTGCCTCCTCCAGATACATGGCAGGAATTAATAGGGTTACTTTTGAATCAAAGTTAAATAATCACATCTTTTTCTTCAACAAAGGGTTTGTATTGCATACACAGCTGGACAAAAGATACATCAGCAGGTATGAATACGCTGAGCCAACTCAGCATAGGTACTCGACCGCAACAACAGCATCAGCAAGCACAGGTGGCAGGACCAAGAAGACACAGAAAAGTAGCAGCTGCACAACAAGTCATTCAGCAGTTATGATAAAGCCGCTCAACTGACTCCGTGAGCCCCAAAGGCCAATATTACTCTGACAGGAGTTAAGAGCTCTTTAAGACTCATTTATGATTGTAATTACTTCTCATCTACAAGCCATGTACGAGTGTAAGAAGATATTTTCTTCTCAGATGACTTAATGCCTGAGATATTTTTGTAATCAGATTTCTATATATTCCCCCTCGCATTTGTTAGCAGGGGTTGGACTCCGGATGTAAGAAATCTCCTGAGAGCTATTCTGTAATTCCTCTAGTGTAAATCTTCAGACAACCAATACAAAGATGATGGGATTTCTAAAAGCATTGTGTTTCTGATGTCTGGCTGGTGTATGACTGAAAGTTGCAGGATTCCTGTGTATTTCGTGGCTCAATAAGTTTTTCTTGTTACTCTTTGTTTTACATGTGTTCATTATACTCTCATATGTCTTTCATTATACTCTCACATGTCTTTCATGTTTTCCATACACTCAATATCTAAGTAGCAAGGAAAAAGAATAGTCTCAGGACTTAATCATTGGTTACCCTGAGCTCAATCTAAGCTATTTCATATGTTTTCTTCAGTTATGGTAATGAAAGAGTAATTCTTAAGTGCTACTTTTCACACCATATCATCACAGTAATCTATTTGTTTTAGGAATTCGAGTAATTGCTCCTAAGTAATAGACCTCTTTCCCCACTACCCAGCTCAGTAAGGAATTCTTAAATGCTCTTTGCTAGTTGTTTGCACATCACCCTCTCAAATTTATAGTTTGTTTTATGAAATACAGACAGGCCCTATAATCCCAGCAACACTTAATCCAGGATCTCAAGAAAGCAACTGCTACAGACCCCATTGCCCAATGGATTAGTTTCACCTGCAGAAAACACTCTAAAAGATATCAAAATCATCCTCCCAACCAAACACAAAAGACAATCAAACATTCATTTCATAACTAGCCTAAAACTTCATTAGAACAGTGACAAATCATAAAGAGAGAGCCCTCTCTGATTACAGCTTGGCTAGAAGTTGTATTCCAAAGATTGGTTAGTGGTTACCCCGGCCGTATTCCCTTAGAGTCAAAGGGAACAACCTGGGTGTTAACATAAATGGCGACTCCACTGGGGAGTTCAGGATCTAAGGTCTGTGTATCTACCAAGAGATTACACTCAGAATCTGAACATCAGTCAAGAAACCTTCAAACTGCTCCCATACAAACATTTCCAGCCTCAAGGTAGAGCTAACTCAGAAATCCTTTATACCCAACACAGATGCACAGTATCTTTCAGAGTTCCTGTCCAGTCCTTGTGGTTACCCCGGCCGTATTCCCTTAGAGTCAAAGGGAACAACCTGGGTGTTAACATAAATGGCGACTCCGCTGGGGAGTTCAGGATCTAAAGGTCTGTGTATCTACCAAGAGATTACACTCAGAATCTGAACATCAGTTAAGAAACCTTCAAACTACTCCCATACAAACATTTCCAGCCTCAAGGTAGAGCTGACTCAGAAATCCTTTATACCCAACACAGATACACAGTATCTTTCAGAGTTCCTGTCCAGTCCTTGCTCTATTAATCTTGCAGAAAAAACCCAAAAGGACTAGCTCAGAAACTGGCTCCCAAGAAGAATCTTCGGTACACTAGGGCTAATCCTAATCCCAACCCTCCTACTGTCTTTGACAATCCCAATACAATCCCCAGACTAATTAGGAATCAGCAGAAACAAGATAACCTTGCTGACTTTAGTCCAGAGACAGTCCACCCTAACCCAATCTCCACTCCAATCAAAGTCTTATTCCGTTCCACTCCTAATTCTCCTAGCTCTCCATCAACATCCCAAAGCCCCCCACCCACATCTTCTTCCCCTATACACATTCCCTTGACTAACCCTCTTAATCCCTCTATACCTGTTACCCCTGTGGTACCCACTGCTCCTGTTATCCCAGTTGCCCTTGTCAATCCTCAGAATCTTGTGAACATGGCTATGAGGTATGCACCTCTGCAATTACCTGCCAATCCTGTGGCCTTACCTCAAGTACAGGCCAAAATTCATATTTTGACTCCACTGGCCCTTATTCAGCTATCCAACATGCTAAGAGAATGCAAGATCATTTTGAAAATTATGAGATAGACGATGACACTGTGAGGATGAGAATATTTGTCCAAAGCTTAACAGGGGATGTGAGAACCTGGTTCAGGTCACTCCCTGCAAACACCATTAATAACCCTGATGAGCTTTACCAATCCTTCACAAACAGATGGGAGAAAAAGAAGGATCCTCTACATATACTTGGTGAATATGATATGATTAAAAGAGGTCCTCAAGAGATAGTTCTGGAATACTGTGCTAGGTTTAATAATGTATATAATGCAATACCTCAAAACCTGAGGCCTCCTCCTGACTTGGCCCTATATAAATTTCCAGATGGATTTGACCCGGACATGGCCTACCAGCTACAAGAAAGAGCCCCTCAAACCCTTGAAGAAGCTCAGAAAGTTGCTGTGACAGTTGAGGCAAACCTGATTGCTAAGAGGAATAGGGCTAGATTAGAAAAGAGGGTTGCCTTTAAGGAGGAACCCTCAGCCTTTGACCAAAAATTAGATGCAATAATTTCTGGTATGAAGAGGTTGGGCGACAGGGTAGAATATGTGGAAAGAAAGTCTTCATGGGAGGCACCATCAAATAACTCTAACAGAAATCCAAACTTTAGGAGGAACCAAAATCCTAGTGGGGGCAAAACCAACAATGATATAGAAATAAGACCTCCATTTCAAGAAAACTATGCTGAAACATCCACATCAGAAGAACAAGTGGATGACACCCATATCCACCTAATGGGTCTTGATGATGAGCACCATGTCTTCCTAAGTCAAGAAGATCATGAAGAAGAAGACAGTAAACCATTCCAAACAAAGTCAGGTGAATCATTTGATTTTAAACAAGGCTATGACACCGCTGTCTATGAGGTCCACAAACAGTACAAACTAAGAAGTAGGACTGTAAACATCACACAACCTGAAAAAACCAAGGATAGACAGCAGCCCGAGAATGCCATAGTAACAGAACCAATGAATGCAACTGATTCACTTACAAAGGAAGTAACTATTGAAGAAGTTACTGAACATACACAGAACCCACCAGCTACATCAGCTGTGAATTCCAATTCAAGCAAAAGGACTCAAGAGGTGATTGAGAAACATAAGCCCCAAAATCAAGAAGAAACCTTATCAAATAAATAAAGGGGGCTCACCCATAGCACTAAAACCCAAGCTAAGAAACCCTTTGACTTGGAAACTGAAATTGGAAAACTAAAAATAGCCATCCCTCTGGCAGAGCTAGCCAAGAATGAAATCTATAAACAGCAGATTGAAAAGTCCCTCCAACTCACTCCAAACAAAGACAATGTCAATGTGGATAATGTCAATGTGTTGGATGACACCCCAGAATTACTGTTTGGTCCAGAGGTTGATGGAAAAACAGCAGTCACAGGGATTCTACCCTTTTATGTCAGCTTGCATATTCATGACAAGATTTTACACAATGCAATGTTTGACTCAGGCGCTTCTCATAACCTAATGCCAAAAGCTGTCATGGAAAGGCTGAATTTAGATATTACTAGGCCATACAAGGACCTGTTTTCATTTGATTCCAGCCAGGTTAAATGCCTAGGCCTGATAAAAGACTTGTGTGTATCCCTGGTCCAATATCCAAACAAGACAATCCTGATGGATGTTGTGGTTGCTGATATCCCACCCAAATATGGGATGTTATTGTCAAGATCATGGGGAGCAAAACTTCAAGGGTCCCTTCAATTGGACATGTCCTATGCTACTATTACAGTCTTTGGCCAACCCAAGAGATTGTATAGAGAGTCTCTAATGAAATACATGGTCAGCACTGCAGAGAAGCCTCAAAACTTCCCCATATATGCTGTCCATTCTGATATAGACTCATACATTTTGTTCAACGACCATATAGGTCACACAAACAATAAAGAAACTAAGATAATCAAAACAGATCAGCGGATTAATGAAAGAAAACTTGATAGGGAAACGTTGGTTGAGTCAAAAAAGGAGAATGTACAAGAGGGCAAGACATATGAAGATGAGAATCAAACACTCAGAAAAGATCAGGACTGTGATAAACAAACAGCTCCCCTAGACACAAAGCTGATCTTACTAGATGGGAAAATTGCCCCAGAAGTCAAACTAAATAAAAAACAATCCAAACTTCTACTCACGAGCCCAAACTGCAGAGATGTCATTCAACCTCCCCTACAACAGGACATTCTGTGGTTTCTAGAATTTGATGGGTCAGTTAACAAGTTAGGGGCAGGAGCAGGAGTATGGGTGCATAACAAACAAAACAGTCATGCAGAAGGCAGGGCCTACAGACTAAAATTCAAATGTACCAACAACATGGCTGAATATGAGGCTCTCCTACTAGGCCTCAAGTTGGTACAATCCCTACAAGCTATAAGAATATCAATCCTAGGGGATTCTGACTTAGTTATCCAACAGGTCAAAGGCAATTTTGTCACCAATGACAAAAGACTCAGGTCTTACAGGTCTGCTGCCACTGAGCTACTGGAGTCCTTCATTGAATTCCAGATTACCAAAATCCCTAGGGCTCAAAACCTTCATGCTCACAGTCTAGCTACATTTGCAAGTACCTGCAAACTCCCTTTTGAACCTCATCACTGTTTTACAGCTGAAGTAAAACACAGACCATCAGTCCCAAACAATGTCAAAGACTGGCAGGTATTTAACAATGATACACAAATCAGCAATTTTCTGACTTTACAAGAAGAATTTTCAGGTCTGAATATAGACACTGAGCCAGCAAGTCAATCACAAATACTTCAGTTAGAAAATCAATCACAAATACATGATGAACACAACTACCAAGTAATATCACCCAAAACAGCCAATCAAATGCTACATCCTACCATCTTCAACCAACACAACATACAAGAAATCCAACAGGCTGAAAATGTGGAAATAGCTGAATATGAAACTGAGGTGATACAATTAAAGGACAATTTTCTTCCAATAGGCTTAGCTCCTCTGGAAGACATTTTTGACTCTAACGATGTACCCAATAAACCAAAATTGTAGCCCCTAAACACTACTATAGAAGAACATAACATTGGGACAGTTGAGAAGCCCAGAATCATAAAACTATCTGCTGCATTACCTCCTGACCAAAAGCCCAAATACATTGACCTTTTTAAGGAATTTCAAGATGTATTTGCATGGAGTTATGAGGACCTAAAATCCTATGATACCTCTGTGATACAGCACACTATCCCACTAAATCCAAATCAGAAGCCTTTTAAACAAAAACTGAGGAGAATTAATCCCATGCTCCTTCCAGCAATGGAGCAAGAAGTACAGAAAATGTTCAAAGCAGGCATCATAGCACCAATCAGATTTTCTGATTGGATTTCGAACTTGGTCCCTACAAGAAAGAAAACCGGGGAAATTAGGCTCTGTGTAGATCTGAGAAACCTCAACCAAGTATCATTGAAAGACAACTATCCCCTACCTAAGATGGATCACATCCTACATAGAGTAGTAGGGGCTTCTAGGATCTCCTTGCTTGATGGCTTCTCAGGTTTCAATCAGATCTTAGTCCATCCTGATGATCAGGACAAAACTGCATTCACAACCGCATGCGGGACCTTTAAGTATGTCAAAATGCCTTTTGGATTGAAGAACGCAGGGGCTACATTTCAAAGAGCAATGGACATTGCCTTTTCCAAAGAGATCCATGACTTCCTGGTCATCTACTTGGATGATCTCACACCTTTTTCGAAATCTGACCAAGACCACTTAAAACATCTGAGACAGATATTTACCACATGCAGGAAGTATGGAATTTCATTGAACCCAAAAAAATCCTTGTTTGGTCTAGAGGAAGGAAAATTACTGGGTCACATTATTTCCAAAGATGGCATCAGGATTGACCCAGACAGAATCCAGGCTATCCAGCAAATGCCCCATCCGAGAAATATAAAAGAATTATAGGGTTTCTTAGGGAAAATCAACTTTCTAAGAAGGTTTATCCCAAACCTGGCTGAGCTAAGCAGATTGCTTAACAATATGCTGAAAAATGATTCCAAAGTCAAATGGACAGTGGAGGCTAAACAAGCTTTTGAGGGCATCAAGTTTGCCCTTACCCAAACCCCTGTCCTAACCAACCCTCAGTTTGATAGAGAGTTCATCATATTCTCCTTCGCCTCTGAGCACACAATTGCTGCAGTTTTACTACAGAAAGATGACCAAGGGAATGAGAAACCCATTGCCTTCTTTAGTAAAGCTCT
>APFE031264161.1:10952-40934 GCA_000404065.3 Pinus taeda | reverse complement strand
ATATGTTATTGTTTTGTTTTGTCTCTTTGCTGTTGGTCCATTTAGTTTGTTTGTTGTGGGGAGGGTGATTGGAATATGAAGGGCATTAGGGTTTTGTGAAGGGATTTGGAGAGGGATAGGTTTTATAGGAATATGGGATGGGAAATCTAGTATTTCTTGCAAATGAAATAAGTGAAATAAGAGATAAACATGTATCAACATTTGTGAATTTAATTTAAAAGGAAACAAGGATGGGATAAGAGGGATTTAACCTTGAGAAAACACACAAACCCTAGCATAATTGCCTACATTAACAACAGCCAAATTCACCATTTCTCTTGCAAATCTTAAAGGATAAAACCATTAAACACATCATCATTCAATCATTCCTTGGCATCATTGATTAATTTAGAGCCTACCTGGTCGATTTGGCACTTGGGAGGGCGATTTAATTGATTTAGCAGTTTTTTGGCAAACCCAGGCTGAGTGGTCGCGCCCCAGGTTCGAGTGGTCGCGCCCCCTTTGAGTGGTCGCGCCCCTTCTGAAAACGCACTGTGGGAGAGGCTTTGAGTGGTCGCGCCCCACCCAACTGGTCGCGCCCCAGTTTCGAGTGGTCGCGCCCCTTGGAAATGACCGAAATGCTGCAAATCGCCTTCCTTTGCTCTCTCTTGTGTCTTGCAAGCTTACAAATGCATAATGAGGCCATGAAGAGGGAAATTTAGTCTTTATAGGTCCACATTAGAAAAAATTAAATCATCAAACCCACTTTCTAATGTTGTATGTTTTGACATTCATTTTAACACTGTTTTTTTAGTTTCACTTTGCCTGAAATTGATCTTTTGAGCGCTTTAACTTGGTTCTTTTTGCAGGTTGACTATCTGATGGACTTTGGCGAGGAAACCAGGGTTGTTGCCGGCATTCTGAAGAATTTTGAAAATTTTCTTTATTTTTACAAATTTCACATGACCTTGGGTTTAAAAACAGAGTTTTTAAATCCAAGGTATAAATGAGCTGTAGCTGATGAAAAATATCAATGGAACATATTACATACCTCCTTCTAGCTTGCTGGGGACTGTTAGACCTTTGACTCATGACCTTGCAGTGATTTTGACCGAAACCTTAGACCTAGACTTGGGATTTCAAGACAAAAATAAAACAAGTGTGACACAAGCTTATTCACATGATATGACCTGATTCCAGCAAAGCCAAGAAGGGAACAAGGACCAGCTCCTCCATCAGTGTTATGGCACGCCTAACGGGATGCACAACTGATGCTGATGAGACACCTACATATGCATATGCAAAGAGCTGTTGATCACCGATGGAGGGCTCAAGACCGACACTAACAACTTCCACACCAAATATTGTAGAGGCTAGATCCCATAAACTACTAAGTGAATAAAGGATATGACTACCTACTAAGATTCTCTCCACTACCCCCGAGTTGTACCCTCTCGATGAAAATTTGGAAGATAGATAATCTCCCAAAAATCAACACTTTCATTTGGATCTCAGCACACAACAAATTGCTGACAGTGGACAACTTACAAATATGAGGAATCTCATAACCCTCAAGATATTCCCTATGTAATAAAAAATTACAAATACTAATCCACTTATGTTTGGAAACTAAGTTCATGTGCAAATTCTAGACCATTTCCTTTATGGGTATGGATCACATGTATCAAAGGGCAATGGTCTTGAATTAGATAATCATAAAATAGTCTATTTTGTATATAGGAATCTTGAAAAGAAAAATAAATTTTAATAAATAATGGATTTTACTTCCCAAGTACATTAGCTATAAGTGTGGCTAGCTAGCAATATGGCTCCTTTTGTGCAAGAAGACTCTTACCCAAATCATGTGGCTTGCAAAACCATCTTTGTTCTTTCATAGGCCCTTTAGTCCAAAAGCATTTGCTTCATAACCATCAATGCATTAACAAAGGAAGAGTTATTGTGGTTCAAGAAATATGATATCCCCATCACAACCAACTTCAGATATCCTTTCCCCGCTTTGTGCTAGTGGCTTCGACTAAATGACCGAGAACTTAGATCATGTCAAAAAGATCGACAATCCTAAATATTGGATATTGGGATTTTCTGAAGTTATCTCCACAATAGACATTTGCAATAGTTGATGTTTTGAATCCAATAATCAGATACATCATCAAGAGACAAGGGTCAAGGAAAAGAAAGGAAATAAGAGATTTATAGATTCATGATGCTAGAAGGAAAAGGAGGAAAGATCTGCTACAATATGAAAAAACCTAAAAGCAATTGCTTTTAAAAATAATAATAAGTGATAAAATATATCAATAAGTAATTAATGAATAAATACATAATTAATATTGTCATAATATAGCTAATGTATCATTGTATAAGTTATAATGCTACTTAATATTATCAAATAATATAGTAACTTAATAGGCATTAATATACCCTAATGATGCCAAACAAAAAGAGTATAATAATATGATATATTATATCAAACAAACAAAGAAAAACTTCATAAGGTAGAATTACTAGCATCCTTGATAGTAAAACACGTATAAAACTAATATAGTACTAATATACTAAATGAATATTAAGTATAGCACATAAACTAATATAAATGGCATTGCTAACAAGTAATTACCATTTATATTAGCAATATATCTTATATAGTACATAAACTAAATATAAACTAAATGGCAATATATCTTATATAGTACATAAACTAATATGTGAATATCTCGTAGTAATATAATGATATATGCTAAATCTTTCAAGGTCAAATATACACTAAGGTATGCAATAAGGTGCTATTATTAATAACCTAGCATGAATAAAGATCACAAACTATCCTATTATGTGGAATCATATCTCGCATACAAAGAAGGGAAGCCAATTAGACACCTCCACCACCTTCCCATGCCCCAAACTTCCTCCGCCCTTGTCTATGATTACTCTCTTGTAATGAGACAGGACACATCTAGGATTCCTACCATGGCTTTTGCACTTGAACCTCTACCAACACCCAATTCGAACTCATTCCACTCTGGCTTAAGAATTTAGACCCATATTCGTCCTGCTTGGCCTTCCATCTCCACCTTTACAATCAATCATCCAAAGTATTCCAAGACATTTTCTCCCATTATTGATTGAATGCCTCTTCTCTCTAGGCCTCCTACCTATATTCCATCTTGTTGGCAACTTTTATTGATCAATTATAACCATTTTTTTCCTCTTTGGATACTTAGTGAATTTTGCATATGTGGGTTATGGAAGACCTTTTCACCCATTCACTTCTCACATTATTCACAACCCCAAACATCTACCATACTTAGTCATTTTGTATGTATGCTAGTTGCAAAATTTCTTTTTCCTCAACTCATCCTATACCCACATCCTACATTCTACAGTTTGCACCTGCATTTCTGCATCCTACAATTCACACCCTTTCTTATACTTATCCATTTTTGCGTCAATGCAAGTTGCAGGAGGCCTTTTCTTCAATTACTCTCCCACATGACTCTCTCTTAAACGACTCTTTCCCATAAGCATATATAATTTAGTCATTTCTATACCTAACCTCTCATCTTGCATGTGTATGCAACAGGTCTTGCTTGACAATCTCTCATATTCATGTCCCTCATCCTACATCTTGCATTCATTATTCCCGCCACCTTTTTTACGACACATTAAATCATCAATTCCAATCCATGCTTCACATGATCGAAGATCTCTTTTCTATTAAATGAAGCACATTTTTTACTCAGATATGGAAACCTTTCCAAATTAAAGTAGTACTTGTTATTTATGAACCACCTCCTCTTGCACGTTTTCACATAAAGAAATTACTAAGATACTTAACACTACCAAAGCTTCTAAAAATTTAGATATTAGTTCATTCACTCATTAATCATTGTTAATAAGTATTAAACAAAGATGTTGAACATAATAAGGGAGGATTTTGTGGAGACTCTTAATACACTTGGGTGATAGGATTACGATTCCCAGTGGCTCATGGATTATCAATGGTATCCAGAGATTAACCCAAAAAAGATGAGTACTAATAAGGCATGGAATTCAGATATTGTACACGTTGGGTGCATTCATGAAGTCTTTGATTTTTTGGAACTAGTTTCCTAGCATGTTGATAAATTGGATAGTAGAAAGAGACAAATACAACTCACTAAACCCAACAAAACCCTTATTCCTCTAACTCCTAATTTATTCAAGAAGATGCTTTGACTTCCTAGAGGCAATCGAGTTTTTAAGATATTAGAGGTTGATGCCTTCCTTATGAACCACAATGAAGGACAAGGTCTTCTTAATAAGTTTCTAATGCTGGCAAAATTGAGGTATGTACATTAGACAACTCATATAGGGAATTTGCTTGGTTATTTGCAAGGATTCTTGGTCAAGAATCCACTGACTTTGTTCGTAAATATTTTCTTTACATTCTACATTACTCCATCCACAAGGAAGTCCATTTTTTACTGGGCCCATATGATTTGTATTGAATTTCATACTAACTTGGAAATTTCACTCTAACAAAGAGGTTTTATATGTCCTTGTACCTAGTATATGTAGTTTTCTATTGCAATGTTTCTTAAGGCCTACCAAAGTCGCATCATTTGAAATTTGATTTTGACTTGGTGTAGTTTTGGTACTTGTTGCTTTGGAAGTAGAAAGCTTAGTTCCACTTTTATCTCATACATAATTTCTTCCTTGCAGAATGTAGAAGAATGATGGCTGGCCCTTTGGCCAATAAGTGATTTCCTGAAGCCCTAACTCTTTTGGAAGAAAAGGGAATCTTTGAAAAACAAGAAGAATTTCCATTTATTTGTCTATTCATATTTGAAGGAAAGCCTCTAATGTTTCCAATATATGTTTGTGACAAGTTTTCCCATACAGAGGTGTGTCAACACTGCAAGTACAGGCACATTTCTTTAATGAAAAAAAATAATAATTTATACCTTTTCCTATTAGATTTGGCAATTTTAGTGCCAAGAGTATTTCAAACATTGATGAACATGCTACTTATCTCGAGAGCTTCAAATTAAATGTATTATAAACAATCAAGGGTTTTGACCTTGAATTTTTTCATGTTCATCTTAATATTATTGGGTATGGTGTTGTCTTTCAAGCAAGACAAATTGAAGGTGGAGTAGACAATCAAGTTTTACTTGATCAAGTTTTTCATGAGGATTTAAGTGCCTTACACAATACTAATAGACCATATAAACAAAATGGAAATTCTGTTGCAAGTGTTGGTTCTATCCCATGGTTAGAGGAGTACTTCTACATATAGGAGCCAATATTAAAGAAAAGGATCAAGGAAAAAGGCAGTGATGGTGTTGGAAAAGGAAAAGATGGAAACCACCCCCAAATTTAATTTGGAGAAGACTCATGTTTTTTGAGTCAGTTCAAAAAGTAAAAGAAGTAACAAACAAGGGAATACCTAGAGCACACCCAAGGACGTGAGCATTCGAGTAATGGAAGTAGATGATCTTAATGGAACACCAGAAATACCAAATTGGGTTGAAAATCAAGCCCTGGAAAGCTAATCTATTACTGAAGAATTGACTAAACAAGAGCCTATTGATTTTGAAATTGTATCAGTAACGTTACATCATGCAAGATATAATGAAATTTCAAAGAATATACACTTTGAGAAGGTGAATTTAAAAAATAAGCAAGTTGTTAACATGGTAAACTTAGAGATAGATGTCAAGGGAATAAAACTATCCAAGTTGTTTAAATTCCATCAAGCAACTAGAGACACATTGACCTATTCAATCTATGAGCAGGAAATGGAGAATGTGGTATTAAGAAAGCAGATAAAGGAATTGGAAATGGCATTGCTACCGAAGCCATTGTTCACTAAACCACTATCCACCATTAGGCCAAGTCAAGCTTCAGAGGACCCCATAAATTAGCTCAAGGATCAAAGCAACTTCAAGCTTGTTAATCAAAATATGGTAGTATATGGATGATAATATAAATAAAAGAATTGATACAATCTTGGAAGTAGCCACGACCTTGGCAAATTTATTCATTAGAATCAATTCTCTGATTCACTATTTGCAAAGGAACTTAGAGAACGGTGATATGTTGTATAAATAATCATTAAATACATTTATTAGGAAGGTGTGAGATATAAATGAAGCACAAAGAAAAGGACAAAATTTTCCATCCCAAGCAAGAATTAAGCAATTAAAGGCTTATTGGGGGGAATAAATAAAATGCTTCGAGAATTAATTTCCAAATGTGATAAACTTAAGACAAGATAGAGTGATTTATTCTTTAAGTTCATCAAGATGGATAAGGAGATGGAGGATCCTAGTTTAATAATGGATGCAATATATTTGAACCAAGAACAAATATAGGAACATGTCGATGTACTAACGATCACATGGAGAAATGGTTTCAACAAACTTGTTGATTTTTCCAAAATGCACATTGAAAAGTGGTTAATTTATTACGTGAACAAGAATGAAGCTAATCAAACATAATAAATCAAGTCAGTATGATTTAAGGGACATTGAAGATTTCTTTGAAATCTTATTAAACCAAAAAGTCATTGTTGCACCTTTAAAAGACTACATAGAATAATGGCTCAAACATACTTTGGAAAAGGTAACGACTTCAAGATGACTCATTGATAGTTCTGATGGTTAGGTCCAACACTGCAAGTAAATTGCCTAATCTAGCCCCCTACCTTTCTTCCTCTCACTTAATAATAATTCAACCTTCTTAACTTTGAAGTTTACCCAGTATCAAGGTCGATTCCTAATTGTAGTTTCTTTTCTCTTCCAAGTCTTTTCCTTATTTATATCGTTCATGAGAGCCCCATCCCTATTTTTAAACAGACTAATGCATTTTCATTTCTCACATATTATGAATTTTATTTAAAACTCTGTATGTTCTTTAAAGTTTCCTCAAAGAACTACCAAGAGTTCATGTCTAGTGTGATCTTTTGAATTTGAGTTTTAAGCTTAAGATTACATGGGTGCAACTCTTTTCATTGCTATGAGTTTGAATACAATTATCTTTTAAAGTTCTCTTCAAATGTGTTTCATGATTACTTTCATCTATCTAAATGTGTGATTCTTCACTTATAATTATGCCGAAAATTGATGATATTTAATTTCATTTATGTGTGTATCAATTTTATATCATATCATTGTAAATATTTGAGACTTGCTCCTACCTCAAGCCCTTTCTTTCTTGCATTTTCCTTAATTTGATGATTCTTGTTGAAGAGGAGTTCCACCTCTATAAAAACAAGGTTGGTGGGGGGGGGGGAAGGGGGATTGTTCCCTCTTTGAGATTTGGTTAATCTTGATGATCAACACCCACTTTTTTGTCTTGTTCCTTAAGCTTTCAATCTGGCACATGAGTCCTTTCAGCATAATTAGAATCAATGTACCCACTCAAAATTGAGATTTCTTTGTCAATCAACATTTTCATCTACACAACCATTTAGGACTCATCATTTTAAGATGTCCAACTCGTGTGGTAGATTGTGGTTTTTGGTGCATCCTTGACAGGAACATTGCTCCAACTCGTAGGAATTTTGAAGCCAATTATCATTGTTGTCTCATGGATTACTCAGAATTATGTCGAACTAGGCAAGCAATTGAGAACTTTGTAGCCATGATTAGTGGGCTTGAATGTTAACTAGAGGATATTAGAGCTAATCATAATTCAAGATGATGACTAATGGAATTTTCATGAGCTCTCTAGTGCATCAATCTTGTTGAGTTTTGGTTTTGGAAGACCAGGCACGGGACCTCCAACTCCAATTAGTCCACCATTGTGCTTAGAAGCATACTCCCTTACCCAGTAGGCTTCAATCTCACTACCCTAGCAACACTCATTCAATGAACTACATTATAGCCACAACCACCTAGCAATAATCGGATCCGACTCTGCCACCTCAACACAAAGAGAACAACTAGGCCTCTGACCCATCAAAGGACAAGGAAACCAATGAGTGATCCTTCACTTCTCACTTTTTTGACTCTATGTACATCAAACTATGCCTTCTTTTAGGTCTCTTTTGTTGAATTTATACATATAGGTATTTCACAATTATGATGTATGGAAGATTCCATCTCTGCCTTTATTTTATTTTAGTTGTATCCCAAAGGAAACCAACAACCCACTTGAGATGTAGCTACTAGTAAACCTCTAGGGTCTATGACCTGTCCTCCTCTCGATAAACGGGGTCACAACCGAGGGGATTTGAACCTTGGATCTCTTAGTTTTCATAGATTTCACACTACTTTAATCACCAGTCGCACTGCCCCTAGGACTTTTCCCTCTCTAACTTTAATTAAACATTGTTTTAAACATAACTATACTTTCATCTAAGTAAAATGCCTTTTTTTATATTCATCTCACATTTTTTTATTTTAATACAAATATTCATTTATGATTAAAAAATAAAAAATTATATTGGATATTTTATTTTTCTAATAAAATTTATAAAGATTAATTAAAATATTTTAAAATAAAATTTTAAATCGTTATTTTTATTATTTTTAAAATTATACCATGATTTAAAAATCAATCTGCAAGCTTGTGCTCAACCATTCCAAGCTTTTAACCAATCTATTTGTATCTTTCCACCATAGAACGCCAAACAATACTCCCCTGAATTATTCCATCGCTTTGTTTTTCATTATTTTCACTTCGTTTTTAGAGTATTGGATAATTTTGTCGTAAATTGATAATCCTCAGTCATGGTTTCACCTGGTAAATTACTATATATATATATATATATACTAAAGAGTATGGGATGGCGATGGCTAGTAAGCCCGGACAATAATAGTCCTTCTTATTATCCATAAGCAAGAGCCATGGCCATGGCCATTGCAAATGGCTTTGTTAATATGACGGCAATTCCCCAATTCTCAGCAACCACCTGCAAATTCACTATAGCACCTGTTGTAGAAAGCAGAAGACCAGAATTCAAAATAAATTTCAGCCGATGGAATTTGAAAGTAGCCAAGACAATGAGATATATTGAGGGGAAAGAATGGAGTTTAGTTGTTGCCGCTTCAACAGGAGCAGAGGCAGATACACAGACCCCTTCCTTGGACGCTACAACTGCCAGGGATGCTGTCAATCTGGGGCTTTCTCTCTTCTCAAAACGCCGGGTAATTTACTGCATTCCATATCGATTTCATTTAACTCTTGAATCTGCAGATTCATGGAAGCCACAATTGAACTGTCTGGAGCCTTGCTCCTACTGGTTTTTGCATGTTGAAAGCTAATAACAATGTAACGTGTAGACATAAGCATCTCTAAGGAACGAGCAACTTATGGGTACAAAACCTCGCCAGCGAGGGATAATTTTTTACGTTGTTTCCCATCTTGCATTTTGATTAGCCCTCTGGCATTTGCCGCTGTCTTCTTATAGCATCTAGTTCGTACTATAAGGACGCGAGAGGAACATTTAATTCTTTAGAAATGTAGGTTGTCTGTATTCCAGTTCTAAGGTGAAATACTTCAATATATTATTTAACAGAGATGCCTTTTGAGTGCAATATTCTCATTACTTACCTCTGAAATGTTGGTCATACCTTACCTTTATTAATGTTAGGTAAGTGACCTTATCTTCACCATGCTCATATAAGTGAAAGTCAACCTTACTTGAGCTAGAAGTTAAGGCCTGTCCTGAAAGGTTTCACTTCAGCTCAGGTAAGGTCCAGTTCTCGAGCTAACTTTGCTTAGGTAGGTAAGGTCTTGGTCCTGAACTCTGCTCCGGCATATAAGGTTCTTGTCCTGAGTTCCACATAGGATAGGGATTGTTAGTCATATCATCCAGTTAAAGTTGGTTTGTCCTTCTCGCGGAAGAATTTATGCGAATAATTAAACATATGACATATATCCTTGCATTAGATGGTATGGGCAAAGGGAGCCAATACAAAGAAGAACCAGAACATATAACTCAGAGCAACAAAGGGGATTGAGCTATGCACCTTATACTAACAGCAGAATACAAAATAGTAGCAAGTTTGTCAACCAAGAGTAACAGGCAAATAAACGAGTTAAGGTCGTGATTGGGCAACAAAAAGGATGTCTCCAGTACATTGGAAAGAAGTTGCCATGAAACAAGAGCACTATTCACCTCAACATGTCTACAATGAAATCTTAAGACCAGTGTTGCCATAATGTGGAGCACAGTGGGGGAGCATGAGTAAGAGTGTGGGAGTGCTCCATCCCAAAGAAATCTGTGAGCAAAGCATTTTGACACATAAAAATAAATATATATTTTATATATTATAATGCATGCATATTCAAAGACGAAGGTGCAGTATGCCAATCAATTGCAGAAAACATAGATTTGAGTGCTACTAGTAGGGAAGTGCTTCATTCTTTTATCTGAAGATGAAAACCTGCATTCTTGTGTTTTTTTAACCCAATGTTTTGGACTTCATAAAGGAAAGTCCATCTTCAGGGCATTGCCATGCTATGAATGGGATAAGTAAGAATGACAAGAGTCCCTTGATTAATATGGATGCGATGTGATTTTCTAAGGGGTGTATTTTGAGGAGTGAGGTTGGATGACTACCATTAAACTTTTCTTACACCCTAGACTCATTGTTATACCATGCTGCTGGTCACTTGAACAGATTTATGATCAGCCTCCAGATGTTGCTGAGTTTTAGCCTATCATCTCTATTTGAGTGTTGTTCCACTTTTCTATCTCTAGAGCTTCTATTGTTCTTCTTTTTGTCTGTTCTTACTTGGCTACCAACTTTGCATTTTCCATGCAAATGTGATGAGAAGTGTCATAAGAGTGTTATACAAGAGTAGATATTGTGAAAATTTGGCTAACCCCGAATCCTATTGCAGCGACAAATGTTATTTCTTCTATTTGTTAATTTAATTAAACAAATTATTTGCTTTGTGCTACGACAAATATCGAAACAAATACACTGCAACCTTCACAAAACAAATACTGTGGAAGGAATAAAAACGCTGGAAGAAATAGATGCACACACACAAAATACACTGTTATTTTTGGACTAAGTCCCCGGAAAAACCCAACTTGGGAAAACTGGTGCAACAGCTGAGGGTTTTAATATTATGCAGTAGTGAAAATCTAAGTTCAATCTATGGATGCTTAAACTAGCAATCCAAATAGAGAAATAACTGGCAATAATAACTAGTGAGAAAAATTTCTCACTCCACAGGCGATCCAACACTGACCTCAACTCGAATTGAGCTATTCCTTGCTCCCTCTGTGCAGTCACTGCGTCCCACAAGCTCGGAACTGCGTCTCCTGTCACTGTCGCATTAGCTGTTGTCTGGGAAATTGATACTCTTTGCCTTCGAACCCTCCGCCCAACTTTTGGCTCAGAATTTCTCCTTCTCCCCAGCAAAACATAAATCTCCCCAAGAGGGCTCTGCGCTGCCTCTCTCTGGCAATCACTACCTCTTTGCAATGTACTCACCGAAATTGGAAAAGCTTCCTCTAGCCTCACTATCTCTGCCCCTCTCTCACTACTTCAATCACACTAGCTCTCTCTCCGGCAACTGACTGCAGGTACTCTAGAAATCGAACTGCTCATGAAATCGAACTGCTCAACTGTATTCTCCAAGCCCCATTGACTTTCTTCTTATAATCCTCTGTTGAGACTTCAATGGCCAAAATTAGATCTTAATCTATGGCTACGCTTAACTAGAAGTCGATCCATATAAGTTTCTAGAAATTTCACACCATAACTTAATTAATTCTGAATAATTAGTCATATTCCCTAAGTTTAGACTTAGGAAATATTTTAAAAATGACTAATAATCTAATTAAGTCATCTCTAGGTGGAATTTCCAGAAACTATTTATGGGTTTTGGAGATCTCATGTTTTCTAGCCTCTCCACAAAATTTTGTGGCTAGAACACATCTGATGCTCCAAAAAATAACACTCCCTCTTAGCGAGGAATGTGTCATAGTGTTGCAACTTACTGAAACAACACCCTGCCTCTGCATCATCTCTTGTCACGTTGCTGAGGTCTGGCTGCTGCCGCCCACCAACTACTGCGCAACTCTGATATGTGTTGCATCTGTGTCGCTACTAACCCTGTTGAATTGTAGCCAACACTACATCTGAACTGCAACTCCTTCTCATTTGTTGCTGCTGCAACTGAAAAAAAATCCAAAATACTGAATCAACTGTGATCAATATGATGCATCTGTCACCTGAGTCTCTGACTGCTGCTAGTAGCTGCACTGTCACTGAGGCAACTGCGCTGCTACTGACTTTGTACTATGCCAACTGCACTACTGCCAATTCTGCACTGCACTCTTGAGCATCTGACTACAACTAGACTTTGCATCTGACTGCATCTATTGCCACTGATCCATCCTGCTACTGAAATATTGTGGGCTCCCGTAGCAAGGTATTGATCCATGAGGTGGACTCCTCAAGTATCTTGCCCATCTGTAGCACTCTGGGGCTACAACACCAAATCACCCCATTTCACTCCTGGGGGTATGTCAACAATCATAGCGAAATCTGATCTACTCATATTGCTGCTGCTACTGCTCTGCTGATGCTTCTGCACTACTGTTGCAACTACTGCAATAATGAGTTTGATATCCTTAGATCCTGAAGTACTAGCTTCCATAACGCTGCTCCCTCTAAAACTAGCCTCCCCCCGAGTCTTGATCTCCCTATGGGAAATCTCTCTGCTCCCTCCTGGCAACTCGCACTGTCCTCCTGTACTGGAAACTAGATTGCTAGCTCTGCACTGGGAATCTTCTGGCTAGAACTGCAGCTGCATCCTCCAACTAGGCAATTCACACTTCCTGTGTAATTGCTTCTAGCTCTGCAAATGTCTCCCGGGTGCTGATTGCAACTAGATTTGCAACTGTCTACTATGATACTTTGGGCTCCTGTAGCAAAGGTGATGGTCTTGCTGCAACAATCTGGAAATGATCTGGCTGATCTCCTTGTTGCAATTGTGCTGGACCCTACCCATCTGGCACACTAGAGTCTCATACTCCTCCTCCACCTGGATCTGGTGCCCCACTATCTCCTTTCGAGCCTAGTCCCTGGTTGGGACCCTTCGTTTCTTTGCAACTCACTCTAGACAACTCCCACTTCCTTCGGCATCTGCCTCCGGCAACTGGAAGTCGATGTGTTGCCCAGATCTACATTATGGCTAACTTGCACGGTCTCTTCTGGCAATCTTGTACAACCATCCCTACAGAGCTACAAAATCTGGAAACTCAAAACTAGAGAAATAAACGTCGAAAGTCTCCCTCTTTCCCTTTGCTTGGCTGCTGAATTTGCTACTCGCACTCCCTTCTGGAGTGAGAAAATCTGCCCACAGCAACTGCCAATTTGCAATGGAAAATCGAACTTTTGAAACTCGAAGTTCCATGATAGAAATTTTTCCCTCAGTGTGTGCTCTTCTTCCACCCGACGCTAGCTCTGCTCTAGCAAACCGCTGCAAAACTACTACGTCTAGCTGGAGATCTGCTCTGTGAGAATTCCGGTTGCTACCTTTGCCTCTAGAATCCCTTGATCTGGAGAGATCGAATTTTTCTGCCTCACACTCAGAAAAATCGAATCTCCTCAAGAAATTCAGCCTGTTGGCGAAGGTGACTGTGCTACCTCTAGGGTTTTGATCTGCTGCCCACACCGAACAACGAAACTCCCTCTTCCTTTGCTACTGAGCTCTCCGACTGATCATCTGCACTCTAATACCATGTGAAAATTTGGCTAACCCCGAATCCTATTGCAACAACTGATGTTATTTCTTCTATTTGTTAATTTAATTAAATAAATTGTTTGCTATGTGCTACGGCAAATATCGAAACAAATACACTACAGCCTTCACAAAATAAATACTACAGAAGGAATAAAAACGCTGGAAGAAATAGATGCACACACACAAAATGTACCGTTATTTTTGGACTACGTCCCCGGAAAAACCCAACTTGGGAAAACCGGTGCAGCAGCTAAGGGTTTTAATATTATGCAATAGTGAAAATCTGAGTACAATCTTGGATGCTTAAATTAGAAATCCAAACAAAGAAATAACTGGCAATAATAACTAGTGAGAAAAAATTCTCACTTCACAGGCGATTCAACACTAACGTCAACTTGAATTGAGTTGTTCCTTGCTCCCTCTGTGCAATCACTGCGTCAGCCTACGTAGTTACTGCGTCCTACAAGCTCAAAATTGTGTCTCCTCTCACTGTCTCGTTAGTTGTTGTTTGGGAAACTGATACTCTTTGCCTTCGGATCCTCTGCGCAACTTCTGGCTCAGAATTTCTCCTTCTCCCCAACAAAACGAAAATATCCCCAAGAGGGTTTTGTGTTGCCTCTCTGCAATGTACTCGTTGGAACTGGGAAAGCTTCCTTTGACCTCACTGTCTCTGCTCCTCTCTCATTGCTACAATCTCACTAGCTCTCTCTCCGGCAACTGATTGCTGCTACTCTGGAAATCTATTTGCTCATGAAATCGAACTGCTCAAGTGTATTCTCCAAGCCCCATTGACTTTCTTCTTATAATTCTCTGTTGAGACTTCAACGGCCAAGATTATATCTTAATCTATGGCTAGGATTAACTAGAAGTCGATTTGTGTGAGTTTCTAGAAGATTCACACCATAACTTAATTAATTCTGATTAATTACTCATATTCCCTAAGTTTAGACTTAGGAAATATTTAAAAAACGACTAATAATGTAATCAAGTCATCTCTAGGTGGAATTTTCAGAAACGATTTATGGGTTTTGGAGATCTCATGTATTCTAGCCTCTCCACAAAATTTCGTGGCTAGAACACATTCGATGCTACAAAACTAGCAGATATGGAGGCTTGGTTCTTGATATGTCTGCTGCATGCTCTTTTAGACGAACTTGTAGTGATCAACCTGTTTCACCATTGTATTGCCACAAAATGCCACGAATTCGTCTTTGAGGGCTAGCGAATTCCCTTCTTGCTTGTGCGTTGAGCCCGGATGGAAGCCAGAGGCTGGATCTTGCCTTCCTAGGCATCCGCCTCAAAACCCCAATGACTTCCTTCAAGAAGGCTAGACGTCTCACTTGGGTGAGAGAAACCCTTCTAGCCCTAGCTTTAGGGCTAGGCTCTTCCACAAAATTTGAATCTTCTTTGATGGCTTGAGAATTCACTTATACAAATGAAAATAGAATTTTCCCAAAACCCCAAATATATACAAAAAAAAGGCCCCCGAAAAAACAAAACCCCAGTTTCTACAAAACAAAAGATAGAAATAATTTACAAATTTACAAAATATCTACAATATACAATGTTTTGCAAATTGAAATTTTGGGGAAATATTTTGAATAATAGTAGTGGATAACTGTATTTTCCAACAAATTAGAACATTGGCCACAAACCCTTCTGCAAAATTAAAATACCATGTAGAAATTGAAGAGCCTGTTACCGCTCAAACTAGCAGGGGACCTAAGGGGAATCCCTAAAGGAAAATGCTAGGCCAAGGGCAACAAATGGAGTCTTAGCCCACTGTCACCTCAGCTAAGGCTCTCTTCTATTTATGAACATTCATTGATGGTAGGAGACCCGGTATGTGTGGAGTCACTAATGAAGGATAAGTCAATGGATATGAGTGACCCGAATAACCCTTTCCCAGAATTTGAAGGATAAAGATTGCTTTCTTTATAAGCAAGGTACTAGGTGATTTAGGGACAGGAAGAGAGGATTTTAGGGTTAGGCTTATGGGATAAGACGTGTGAAGGAGTTTCCCAACCCCTAAAATCCTTGTTAGAATTGGTATCCCAGATGGTCCTTGAAGAATGGTCTTTCAAAGGAGTGGGACCACACGTGGCCAAGTGGACCCAGTCTAGGGTATGAAGAAGGAATGTAGCAGCCGATGATATTCTTACCCTAGACAAGGTGAAGAGAGGATCAAAGAAAATATAATTCCTCAAAGATGTTGATTTGACCTTGGGAAGTGCTAGCCTTGGGAATGGCAGGGCAATTTTTGGTCCCAGAGCTAGGGCTTGGATTTTCTCCCAATTCCACCATCAGAATGTCTTCAAATTTGGAGGAGGGGTAGGGGAAAGGCCAACACATGAGAGCCTAGGAGGTCAAACTTTTCAGTGGCTAGCTTGTCGGGAAATTGATGCCCTAGGCACCCCAATGTGGCTAGAACCGGGAGAAGGTGAAAGAATAAGAGTTTTGGTGACAACCCTTGCTAGATCAATGCCTTAATCCTTGGGAGAATGGAATCTATGTTGATTATGTGTAAGATTTCTTGGTTCCCAGTCAAGGAGGCCTCAAAATTACTTCACAAACCCTCTAGGTCAAGTGAAAGCAATCTTGCAGCTTTTATACTTCAAATGCACAAGAGGAATGGCTTATCAAGGTCAAATTTTACCCCTAGGAGATTTCTCTCACACTACATGGCTTATACATGGAGAGAACGTTATAATAGAGACAACTCCACAATGTTAAGCAATAACTACATGCAACAATTAGCCTTAAAACAACGAAATCACAATCCAACATATGTGACAAAAAGTAACAAGAATAACATCAAAATTTCGTACTTACATGCAGTAGACTATATCCAACCATTCACAAATGATAATAGAGAAGCTCCAAGAGAAGATAGACCAATATCCATACATCAAAATTCATCCATAAAAGCTCCAATTTATCATCTAGAAAAAGTGTGAAATTTCTAAAGAAGAGAGGGATCCAATCCAAAGTGATGATGAGAAATGATCTCACCTCACTTGTATTTATACACATCTAAGGAGTTCGAATTAGCCTCCTTGGCCTACAGAAGCCCCAAAAATAAAATAATGTGCTAATAATACAACTTTTGGTGACAAGCCCACCACACTAGCTCATGAATGAAAAATGAGCCTCTCAAGAGGTCAAATAATAATCTATGCATGTTGTAGGGCCCTCTAAGAGGCCTAATGAGGTCCATGGGTGCCATAATGAAGAGAAGGATCCTCAAAAGCAGTGGACAAGGGGGTGACCCCTTGTAATAACCTGTGATGCTCCAAATGACAACTAGGGGCACACAAGTGTCCTCATGGGTCTCCAAACAAATTGAAGATGCTTGTAGGTCATCCTCAAGGGGCTAGGATGATGGCATAGGTGTTGATTTCTGATAGCATCGGATGTGCTTTAAGTCTCAAAATTTGCAGGGAGGCTTAGACACATGCATTCTCTAATACCCATAAATCGTTTTGGGAAATTCCACCCAGAGACAGTTTTATTAAAATAATTAATTATTTTTAATGAGACCCTAAGTCTAAACTTAGGAAATTAAAATAGTTAAAGGGTATTAATCTAACTGTGGGTGAAACTTCCTAGAAGAAGACAAGGGTCAAGCCAAAATTATCTAAGCCATTGATTAGAAGTTAATTTGGGTCGTTGGTTGTCCAACAAAAAGATATAAGAAGAGGTTTGAGGAGCACTTGGAGAATACATTGAGTAAAGTTCAGAAGATCGAATTTCTGAAGCAGAGTAGTTGCCGCTGAGAAATTCGAAGTGAGCTTTTGTAGTGAGGGGTAGGGATAGTTCTGGTTGGAGATTTCTCTTGATTCGGGAATACTCAGCAGAGCAAGTAGAGAGAGATCTGGGAGAGGTAGAGCAGAGCCAGAAGAGGCTGACGCAGGGCCATGCAGAGGCAACGTAGACTGACACAGAAGTACTACAAAGCCTTGAGAAGGTCTGAAAATTTGCTAGAGGAATTGATTTCAGAGGCCAGAAGCCGGGGTGTGAGACTGGGAGGTGAAAATCAAAGTTATTGGGCAACAAATCGATCAACAGAAGGGGTGACACAATCCCTAGAGGCTGTGACGCTGGGCTGACACAGTGACTGCGCAAATGCAGCGCAGAGGCCACCAGGGGCTATTCATTCAGTGGCTCGATCAGTCAGATCTCCAGTGATAATGTGAGGTAATCTCACTTATCTCTCTATCAGTGATATTCTTTGTATTGGATAGACAGAAGGGCATCTAGAGATTGTATTAAAAAATTACTACTGCTTAATAATAAAACCCTCAGCTGTTGCACCGGTTTTCCCACACTGGGGACATTTGTCCAAAAATAACTATGTAGATGTGTTGTGTATTTCTTTCTTATTCAGTGTCTTGTTTCCACGTTTTATTTAAATGGTGAAGGCTGCAGTGTATTAGTCTCAGTGTTTAGTGTAGGAAATAGTAAATAATTTTATTCAGTAATTGACAAATAGAAGAAACATAATCAATTGTTGCAGTAGAAATTTGGGCATCCAAATTTTCACATGGTATCAAAGTAGCAGGTGAAATAAGAGAGCAGTGTCGAAAGAGCCCAGCGTTGAAGGAGGAAGGGAGTTCGAAATTCCTACAGAGGCAGCAAATCGAATCCCCAGAGGGATTGCGCAGTTCAAGCCAGGAGGGCAAGATTTTCGTGTTAAATCTCTCTCTGAGTGAGTCGACAGAGAGGTAGGATTTCCAAATCGAAATCTGTTAGCGACAGAGGGAGCAACACAGCAGTAGCTTCAGCGAAGAGGGGTTACTGGAGTGATGCAGTTTTCTGCAGGCAGTTGCTGGGCAGAAAGACGCCAGAAGGAAGAAGAAAGACACTTGAGGGAATTTCTTCTTCAGAGAATTCCTAGCCAGGGAATTCGAATTCTCATTTGCTGAGCAACAATAGGAGAGAGGAGGTCATTCAACACTTTCATTTGGCAGAGATGGCAACCAGTGGATTGAGAGATCAGGATAGGTCGGATGGGGCATCCAACTATTTGATATGAAAGGCAAGGATGTCATGCCTTCTGGATGAGCATTTTCTCAAGATCTATGTCGATAGCGTGGTAGTGAGCTCGCGCATCCAGATCTGCTCAAGAAGTACAAGGGAGAAATGGCGAAGACCAAGAGAATGATCCTCGACGGAATGAAGGATCATATAGTCTATCACATTGCTGGCAGAGACACTACCAAGGAGATGTGGGATGCGTTGTCGACGCTATATTAGGGATCTTGCAAGCAACGGAAGATGTACTTGGAGTAGAAGATGAGATCTATGTAGATGCAGAAGGGGGGACACATTGATCTGTTCCTCACTAAGCTTTAGGAGACTGGAGACGAGCTGACAACTGTGGGGTCAACACCTCAAGGTTCCGAGATGGTAAGACTAGCCCTCAATTCAATTTCTGAGGAGTGGCAAGTTTTTGTCCAGAGCATCTTGGGCAGGGCGACTTTGCCAGACTATGATGGAATGTGGGCAGCTCTTAAGCAAGAGGAGCTGAGTAGAGTCTTGGTCAAGTGTAAACTTGACGGAAGCAGCAACAGTGGGTCGAAGCCCAGCGAGGAGGAAGAGAATGCAGCCCTCGCATCCAAGGGGCAACAGGAGTAGCGAAAGAAAAAGAAAGATGTTTCGAAGATCAAATTCTTCAGGTGTGGTGAATTCGGTCACTACGCAACACAACGTCCTCTCAGGAAGAAGGACAAGATGAGAAGAATGATCTATAGGTTGCAGCTGTGAAGATCGAGGAAGAGGAGTTTGCCATGACAGCCCAGGCTTCTCCGGGAGGGAGGTGGGGAGATTTAGAGTTGTAGTTCGAAAGGACTGTAGTTGGGCAGGATCCTTGAGGAGCCCACCTCTTGGATCAATTCCTTGCTACGGGAGCCCAAATTAGAAGTAGCAAGATGAACTAGTGTCAAATGATGCAGAGGAGTGTCAGAGTGATAATTGCAGTGGCTAGGAGCGCCAGAGTTTGAGCAACGCAGAGTTGGAGTTGACAACAGTGCAGTTGGCATAGAGTAGAGGTCAGCATCAATGTAGAGGCTTCAAAGGGTCCTCGTAGAGACTAGCAGTAGTTAGAACTCCAACAATGAGATGCATCATACTGAACACTTGTTCAATAATTTGGGATGCTTCTCCATTGCTGATGCAGTAGCAACAACAATTGGAAAAGATTGTAGCGCAGATGCAGTATTGGCAGTCGCAGTGCCAACAGCAGCACAGATGCAGAATTGAGAAGGTGTTACAGTATGGATGCAGTGTTGACAGTGGCAGGGTCAACAACAGTACAGATGCAACATTTGTGCAGTAGTTGATGGACAGGATGTCAAACATCAACAACGCATAAGGAGATGTTATAGATTAGAGTGATGCTTCAGTAGGGTGCATTGCTAGAGCACATTCCTCGCTAAGAAGGGAGTGTTGATTTTTGGTAGCATCAGATGTGCTTAATTCTCAAAATTTGCTTGGACACATGCATTTTCCAATACCCAAAAATCGTTTTGGGAAATTCCACCTGGAGACAGTTTTATTAAAATAATTAATAATTTTTAATGGGACCCTAAGTCTAAACTTAGGAAATTAAAATAAATAAAGGGTATTAATCTAACTGTGGGTCAAACTTCCAAAAGAAGACGAGGATCAAGCCAAAATGATCTAAGCCATTGATTAGAAGTTAATCTGGGCTGTTGGTTGCCAACAGAAAGATATAAGAAGAGGCTTCAGGGCACTTGGAGAATACATTGAGTAAAGTTCAAAAGATCGAATTTTTGAAGCAGAGCAATTGCCGATGATAAATTCGAAGTGAGCTTTTGCAGTAAGGGGCAGGGACAATTCCGGTTGGAGATTTCCCCCGATCCAGGAATACTCAGCAGAGGATGTAGCGAGAGATCCGGGAGAGGCAGCGCATAGCCAAAAGAGGCTGATGCAGGGCCACGCAGAGGCAGTGTAGGCTAACGTAGAGGCAATATAGAGCCTTAAGGAGGTCTAAAAATTTGCTGGAGTAATCAATTTCAAAGGGCAGAAACTGGGAGGTGAAAATTGAAGTTCTTGGGCAGCAAATCGATTAGGAGAAGCGGTGAGACAGTCCCTAGAGGTTGTGACGCTGGGCTGATGCAGTCACTACGCAGAGGCAGGCAGGGGTTGTTCATTCAGTGGCTGGATCAGTTAGATCTCCAGTGATAGTGTGAGGTAATCTCACGCATGTCTCTGTCAGTGATATTCTCTGTACTGGATAGCCATGAGCGCATCCAAAGATTGTATTAAGAAATTACTACTGCTTAATAATAAAACCCTCAACTGCTGCACTGGGTTTCCCACACTGGTTTTCTCCAAGGAAATTTGTCCAAAAATAACTGTGTAGATGTGTTGTGCATTTCTTTCTTGTTCAATTTCTTGTTTCCGCATTTTATTTAAATGGTGAAGCCTTCAATGTATTAGTTTCAGTGTTTACGGTAAGAAACAATAAATAATTTTGTTCAGTAATTAACAAATAGAAGAAACATAATCAGTTGCTGCAGTAGAAATTTGAGCATCCAAATTTCCACTGTAGGTGATGCCACATCTTCATGGAATTCCTGGATCATCCATCAAGTGTATGGTGTAGATCTGGGGCCGGCTAGGCATGACGGATCAAGTGCATCCTCATCCAATAGTTGAACCACAAGCAATCTCTGAATGGCTATGGGGATCCATGGAGTGTAATAAGCTGTTGTGGAGGCCCATGGCTCTCAATGCTCACCCTACATGTGCCAATGTAGCCCTCTGGAGGATTAGGGCCCCGTATAGGGAGACCAAACCCTAAATGGAAACCATCTACAATCCTGCTTAAGATCCAATGCATCCCCTAGTCTTCCATCACAACAAGTCATTAGAGAAGTCGAGTAAATGAGCTTACCTAATCATGGACCGTAGGTGGGGACTTCAGAATGGCTTGCCCTTCCATAATGGGCTTTGGGATGTGCCAATGTCTCCTAAACTTCAAATGGGTTAACTAAGCACTCTATTAGGTGGTTTTTACTTATAAAGGGGATACTATAGTCAAGGTACATCCGTCAAAAGGTGGTGGCATGTGACAGATTGGTGAATGAAGTAGGGGATGAGAAGGGGCAACCCTGGCTCACATGCCGGGGTACAAGGGTAGCTAATAAGAGGGAATCCCACACTTTGGGTTTATAATGTGTACGAGGGAGCAATTGTGGTACATGAGGTGCCCCGATCATGGTTTTTCCACCCTTCTTTTATGCCTTTTTCCTTTTTGTGATTTTATTTGATTAACTACTTGACGCTCAAGGGGATAGAGCATGATATATAAGATATAGCAGTGGAGTCCCCCTTTTAAGGTGGGGCGGTTCATCACCCACCAGGGGTTGGGACAATCATGGGTTCCTATATGATGAAGAAGGCTCATAGAACCCGTAGGAACCAGGGTGATGGCCATGATAATTGGATAGAGCTCATGTGTTGGCTTTTGCCCACGTGCTAAATGTGTTTGTCTCGGCCATCTTTCGCATTTTGTGGTACAATTTCATGTTGAATGTGGCCATATATGCTTTTATCTTTCTTTTTAGCCGTATCAACCTCCGGGCTTCATTCTAGGCCATGACCCAAGCTGTGGGCAAGGGGAAGGGGCGAATTAACTGTATGTGGACCCATTGGAGGGATGTGGACCCAGGTGGGAGAAATGATGGTTGGGGTAATAATGAATGGAAAGAGGGCAACATAAGCCGATAAGGGAGAGGGACCATGCAACCAAAATCGAGGTTTCCCATGAAATACCATCCTTGAAACCAAATGGTTAGTAAAAGAGATCCCACAGGACTAGAATCCAAGGTTAATTCCTAAAAGGGGTCTAGGGGACAAAAGCACAGACCTAGCCCATCCTTTCCGCCGAATCCCCCCATTAATCCATGCCCAAAAGTGTCCATGATAAGCAAACTATAATACTCAATTTCAAAATGACAAGGCATACCTTTAGATTCGGAAGGCCCACCTTCAAACATACGATCATGGCAGATGGGCGAGGGACCACATGGCTGGCTCAGGTAGTGGAGAAATGGCACAATGAGCTAGCTGATGGTTGCTGGCTACTGACTTAGGACCATCTTGGAGAACTTTTTTCTCCTAGGGATATTACCCACAAAATGGTGGGTAACAGAGCCTGAACATAATCTACTCTTCCCCAAAGTCTGTGAACTTGGAATCTAAGGGCTACTGTACTTGCAAATCTCTATAATTTTTCTCTAGTAGAAATTTTAGATCATATGGTGAATCAGATCACATATATAATTTTTTTTTTTTACTAATAGAATGCTCTTATCACCGACAAACGAAATAACAATTCGTTAAATTTTTTAGCACAATATAGGAAAACACATAACTAGCACATACCACAGATCAATTGATGATGAACACCGTGAACTGAACCCGAAAGTCTTTCTATTATGATATAGAAACGTTTCGAGTAGAGCAATGGCTCAATACCAACATTACAAAAATTACATTATCTACGGATGATCCAAAGAAGTAAAATGAATTCTATTTATAGAGAAATCCCTCCAAGTGGAAAATAACGACTAGTTGGCTTGATCCTCGTCAATATAATCTCGACTGTCAAAAATAACTTCATGATCTTTTAATTTCCAATTTTCCACCGTCAAATTTTTAATTTTGAGGAAAAAATCGAAATTTTCTTGAAACCCATTTTTAATTAATCCAAAAATTAATATTTTGGATTAATTTCCTCAAAAACTGACTTTGATTTAACCACCAAGGTCCAAGGGCTTAATTTTTTTTAAAATATCTATTTTTGTCTTGGTGGGGAACTTCCAAAAATTGACTTCTTTTTAACCCACGAATTTTTTGGATTATTTTCCACTTGGAGAAATATTAATTTCTATATAATTATTTTTGACTCAAAATAAGTTAATTTTATGGCTTAGGATTTAATTTAATTTTTGTTTTAAAAATTAATTAATTGACCATAGAGAAGATTACTAATTTTTCCACCCTCAAATATTTTAACCATGATGTCTAATTGTGAGGGACCATGCACTAAAATATTTTTTACATCAAATATTACAATTAATTCAACCCTCAAAAGGGGAATGCATCTTTACATATAGATCTTCATGAAATTACCCAATTCTGCGACACAATATGATCTAGTATAGACCAAGTGGTTTGTATTTTGTAATAAAATAATTTAGCCAAATGTGTTTAAATGATTCCCAAACCACTTTTACAAAGACTCAATATAACACTAGGACTCACCTAAGACCTTGTCAATGAATTCCACCCTAGCTTTGGGGTTTAAGCTGGAGGAAAAACTCTATCGATTATCCGTGTTTAGAAACACACATAATTCGGTGAGGTTAAAAAACCTACTAGGATGAAATTCATCGCTAAAATCAGAGGCTTACCTAGGTGTTGTTACATAATTAAATGGTCATACTAGCGTCACTTACATTACAACTTGCAGAAATTGGGTTTACAATGATAACATATGTGCTGGCTAATGAATCTGAATTTTGAAAAAATCTCTTCATGTCTTTGCATTCTACTTCCTTGGACTGATGACAAAAAAGTGATCAACAAGGCCAAATAAGGGCATAGGAAGGGCCAAAAGGCCAAAAAAGGTCACGACAAGGGGAGATAAGCCCACAAGGTTTGACGTCAAGACTAGAAAGGTTGACATTGGTGTAGAAAAATCCCTATAAGGGCTAGTGACCAAGGGAACAACCCTTAGAGGGCCGCGACTAGGTCCTAAAGGGAGGACGACCTCCTAGAGGTCACAGCAAAGCATAAGGAGGAGGCCCGAGGCATGTTTAGGGCTAGACGACTCCTCTAAAGGGTGGCCGAGGCCTTTTTAGGCCCACGACTAGGGTAACCAAGGGAGGCCGAGGCCTTTCTAGGTCCACGACTAGTCGAAATGAAGGGGTTAAGGAGGTCGAGGGGAAAAGAGGGTCAGAAAAGGGTAGACGGCTAGGCCCAAAGGCCTAAAAAATTTCGAAACCCCTGCAACAAAATTTATTCACAAATTTACTGCAAAAAAGGTGGATGGGTTCCTTGTTGGGCTGGACGTTGAGCTTGGAGGTTAGATCTTGCCTTCCTAGGCCTATATCTGCCTCAAAACCCCAACAAAATTCTTTTGATCAACTTGAAACTCACCTACACAAATGAATAAAAGAATGCCAAACCCCAAATATATATACAAAATTATAAAACCCCAAAATATACTAAAACCCCAAGTGCTGCAAAACAAATGGGTTAGAAATAATTTACAAATTATTTACAAATATACAATATTTACATTTTTTTTTTTGGAGAAATAATTTTTGGTAAATAGCAATGGATGAGCAAATTTCGAAAAAATAAATATTGGCGAAACTCTCCTGCAAAATCAAATACCATAAAGAAATCTTAGAGACCAAACATAGTCAGCTCTTCCCCACAGTTTGTGAACTTGGAGCCCAAGGGCTAGCGTACATGTAAATCTCTATAAAATTGTTAGATCATATGGTGAATTAGATCACCTATGATAGCATGTACCAATATAATGTTCTTATCACCGAAAAATGAAATAGCAATTATTTAGCAATGTTTAGCACAATATAAAACACACATAGTTAACGCATACCATAGATCAGCGGAATAAAAACACCATGAACTGAACCTCAAAGTCTTTCTATTATGATACAAAATGTTCCCAACAGAGAAACCTCAATACTAGCGTTCAAGAATTACATCATCCAAAGATATTCCATAGAAGCAAAATGACTTCTTTAAGTTCTTTATATAGAGAAACCCCTTCAAGTGGAAAATAACGGCTAGTTGGCTTGATTTTCGTCAAAATAATCTTGACTGTTGAAAATAGCTTGATTATCTTTTCATCTCCACCGTCCAATTTTTAATTTTGATTAAAAATTCGAATTTTTCTTAAAACCCACTTTTAGTAAATCTAAAAATAAATATTTTGGATTAATTTCCTAAAAAATTTGACTTTGACTTAACTATCAAGGTCCAAGGGCTCAATTTTCCTTAAAATATCCATTTTCCCCTTGGTCGAGATCTCCAAAAATTATTTTTTCTTTTACCCACAAGATTTTGCTTATTTTCCACTTGCAGAGAAATTAATTTCTTTATAATTATTTTTGACTCAAACTTAATTAATTTTCTAGCTTAAGATTTAATTTAATTTAGCCAGAAAAATTACTTAATTGACACTAGAAGGGATTAATAAATTTTCCACCTCAAATATTTTAGCCATGGTGTTTAAGTATGAGGGACCATGCACTAAAATATTTTTTACATCAAGATATTACAATTAATTCAACCCTCAAAGGGGGAATACACCTTTACATATAGACCCTCAATAATTTACCCAATTCTGCGAGACAATATGATTTCGTATAGATCAAGTGTGTTTGCAATAAAATAATTTAGCCAAATGTGCTTATATTATTCCAAAACACACTTTGACAAAGACTTGATATAACACTAGGACTTACCTAAGACCTTGTCAAGGAACTCCACCCTAGCTTTGGGGTTTAAACTTGAAGAACAACTTTGCCAATTATCTGTGTCTAGAAACACACATAATTTTATGAGGTTAAAAAGCTACCTAGGATGAAATTCGTTGCCAAAATCAGAGGTTTACCTAAGTGTTGTTACATATTTAAATGGTCATACTAGCGTCATTTACAATACAACTTGCAGAAATTGGGTTTACAATGATACAATAGGTGTTGGTTGATTATTCCGAATTAAAAAAAATTTCTTCATAACTCTATATTTTGCTTCCTTGAATTGTTTACAAAGTGTGGTCAACAGGGCCAAATGCGCAAGCTTTGTAGGTTGAGGTGTTGCCCCAACTGCTGCAAGCTGATTTCGGATTTCCTGAATTCTGGTGAGGAAGGGACCTATGCCTTCACCCTTCTACATTCTGATGTTTCTTAGCTTATCCTATAGGAACATCTTCTGCTACTCGGAAGGATTCTAATATAGCTGAGCGAGAGCATCCCACATCTCCTTGGCCGTATTCTTGGCCGATATATGCGAGACTATATGGTCCCAGACTCCATCCAAGATCATCTAACTTTGCCTTTGTCATCTCTTTCCTATACTCCTTCAATTGATCTGCATCAGTTGGTACTGCGACAATATTATCTGCATAGGTCTTCAGGGCAAATTCCTCGAACAAGAAGGACATCCTGGTCTTCTAGATGACATAGTTGGAGGCTCCTTCCAACCAACCTGATATCTAAGCTCAACTGTGGCCATCTCAAAAACTAAAATGAAAAAACTCCCTCTTTCACCTGCTCGACTGCTGAATCTGCTATTCGCACTCCCTTTTGGAGTGAAACAATTTGCTTGTAGCTATTACTAACTGCAACTGGAAATTTTGATTTCTAGGCTAGAAGCCCTCTGAGAGAAATTTCCCTCTGTGTGTGCACTTTCTCTTCCACCTGACTGTAATATCCCGTTTCAGAGATATTCCCCAAACCCTAGCAAAACTCCAACCAGATACGTATAAATGATGTAATAACCGGGAATAAAAATAACAGTGGTGCAACATATAATAATGTAAACATGAAATATAAGCAGATACTCAAGAAATGCAGCAAGGAATGCTAAGCCATTTTATTATACTAAGTAATAGAATGAGTACAGGGGGTGATCAGAAAGATGGCACCTCGACTTGCACAAGGCAAGTGAAGAAATACACTCAAAATAGCAAAGGAATGGCTTTTCTCTGAACTGCGTCCAAGCTGCTAGAGAACTGCCGTGCTACTGCTGTTGGTGGAAAACAAATGAGGATTTGGGGCTGTTCCCCTCCTCAAAAGAAGTCGAAACTCTGGAATCAGACTCTACTCAAGAAACCCAGAAAAACCGAGAAAGCTTTTCTGAAATGGCCGACCCCCAAATATCACCCCCTTGAGGACCCACGCAGTCCCTCAAGGCTTTGCGCTGCCACTGAAATAAACACACCAAAACTCTGCCTGAAACTCAGCCAAAATCCTCCAATGTGCAAGGGCTGATCCCCTGTTCAATCCCTCAGCACAAATCCCTCTGCAAACCTCAATCCAGAACTCCTGCCAGAAAGAATTGCGTCATCCCTTTCAAGACTATGCAGTCATCCCAAATGCTCAATCCTCTTGCTAAAACGCTGATGAAACTACTACAAAAATACTGATGGAAATACCTTGCCCGAGCAGGCACTCATAGTCCCCCGGGGCTAAGGGTGAGATCTCCGAACGGAGACACCTAATGCACTAAACAGTGTTGCAGACTAGCTAAACAGCCAGCGTGCTCTAAGTCGAAGTGACTAGCTCAAATGCACATAATCGAATGCCAAAATGAGGAGGCTCCTCTCTCCTTTATAGCGTTTGCCTCTCTCAATCCCAAGGCCCACCTCCTCCAACGCAATTCCTCTCTTGCCACGTGTTTCTTTCCTTCTGCGCAGTCCCTCCAAGTGTCTGTGTGGGCTCCATCTCTGCGTCCCCCTTTGGCCCCCCTTGGCTCATCTTTAAGTCACAACGTTGTGCTACTAGGGAGTGACTTTATTCTAAAAGTGAGTTATATCACCCTTTATCCACCTTTTTATTCATAACTAACTATAGAAGGAAAAATTGAGCAAAATCGAATATTCCAATTAGCCATGGCTAATTAGGAATATTACAGCCTCCCCTGGCAAAATGTTGCTTGTCCTCAAGCAACTGAAGTGATGGATGCTGCAAAATTTTCTCGCTTTCCCAAGTGGCATCCTCATCCGGTAAATTCTTCCACTTCACCAAGAATTCCCGGACCGTCTTGCTCCACAGCTGCCTCTCCTTGGTATCAATAATAGCCTCTGGCTGCAACACCAAATGCCCCTCATCATCTATGGGTGGTAGCTCATCTGTCACTGTCACCTGTTGCCCCAATGCCTTCTTCAGGCATGATACATGAAAAACATTATGAATCTTGTTGCCTTGGGGCAGCTCCAACTCATATGCAACCTGTCCAACCCTGTATATCAACCTGTATGGTCCATAAAAGCGGGGCTTGAGCTTCTCAGCCCCCTTCTGCTTTAGTGACGACTGTCGGTATGGTTGTAACTGCAGGTAGACCAAGTCCCCTACCTCAAACTGTCTCTCCACCCGACCCCTGTCAGCATATAGTTTTTGCTGGTTCTACGCTGTAGCCATATGGTCCTTGAGAGCTCAGAGAATACCCTGACACTCTTGGATCAAAATCTTGGCTCTCGGAGCCTTGCTATCACCAAACATCATGTCAGCAAAAGACAAAGGATGATATCCATACAAAGCATAGAATGGTGACATACCAATGGACATGTGATGTGTAGTGTTGTAGCAGTACTCCCCTAGATGCAGCCATCTCAGCCATGCTTGCTGCTGCCCACTGACATAGTTACGCAAGTAGCCCTCCAGCCACTTGTTAACTATCTCTGTCTGCTTGTCCGTCTGTGGGTGATAACTGGTACTCGGCGTCAACTCCGTCCCTACCAATCGGAAAAGCTCCTGCCAAACCCCGCCCATGAAACGGCTGTCCCTGTCACTGACAATGGTCTTAGGAAGACCATGTAGCCTGAAGACCTCTCTGAAGAACAACTCGGTCGTCTGTGCTGCTGTGTAGTGTGCGGATATGGCAAAAAAATGTGCATACTTTGTTAGTCGATCAATGATGACAAAGATACAAGCCTTGCCCTGTACCGCAGGCAACCCTGTGATGAAGTCCATCAAAATACACTCCCATTTCCCCTTCGGAATGGGAAGAGGCTGCAATAAACTTGCGGGATGGCTCATCTCCCCCTTATTCCTCTGGCAAACATCGCACTCCCGGATATGCTGGAGTACGTCCTCCTTGAGGTCCTTCCATGAGAACCTCTCTCTAATGGCCCTATAGGTTTTGGTAAACCCTTGATAGCCGGCCAGAGGTGAATCATGTGAAGTCTGAAGTATCTTCTTCTTGAGCTGAGATCCCTCAGTCAAGAAGATCCTGTCCCTGTAGTAGATGATCTCATCGACCACCCTGTACCTGTCATCTGCCACCTGCCCATCCAAAACCTCACACACAAACCTGTCCTTGGAGTACTCTACTAAAAGTCGAGCCCTCCAATCTGTGTCCAAGCTCATAAGAGACAACGTAGCTGGTCTACATGAAAGGGCATCTGCTACCACGTTGTTCTTACCCTTGACATACTCAATGTCAAAGTCATATGCTTGGATCTTACTGATCCACTTCTGCTGCCTCTCCTGT
>APFE031264157.1:54137-68642 GCA_000404065.3 Pinus taeda | reverse complement strand
CTGTGTTAATGTGTGCATGCTCTTGATGTTTTATTGTTATTGATGCTGCTATATTGATGATGAACGTAGAGGAGCTTATGTATTGTGTATGTATTCCGTAATAGTACATGATCAAGATAATCTCCATTGAATATGTGTTTATTATTCAAAATTTCTACAAAGATGTCCCTAGAATGATTGTTATCTTCATCAAGAGATGTGTCTCTGCCATTCGGACATTCCTTTGCATAATGGTCAAACTTATTGCAACCAAGGCATCTACCTTTCCTTCCACCCTTAGATCCGAACTTCCCATTGAAATGATCTTTAAGTAGGCCATCAGAAACTTCAACTGCAGCATTCTGATAATATTCTCTGCTTCGACTTCACCCTTGGTGAATTTGAAGAGGGATGAGGAATCCACTGATCCTTTTGTCCTTTCCCAACTGTCTTCGATGATTTCTCTTTCACTCTTACTTGGGCATTGTCTTCACCTTAGCTCTGATACCATGTTAATTTTAGGTATGTTCTATATCTATATGAGATCAGTTGAAGACTTTCTATATCTATATGAGATCAGTTGAAGACATGTTGCTTCAATTGATTCTCCAAGGTGACGCCTTCACCTATCATAGTGCTGCATCTTGTCCACTTGTTGCACCTCTACATACTGCACCATGCTGCACTAATCATGACCATGTTATGCACTTCATGTTATTTCTCCTGTCACTAAGCTGCTCCAATCATTGAGTTGTTCTTTATCACGGATCTGTACCCAATTTTGTACTCATTGTTGATCTGCACTCAATGTCTACTATGTTGCATTTTATTATGGTTGCACCTGTCACTTGTTGTTACATCATGCAGTAATAAGTATATCAACCTTAGCTGCCTACTATGGCTTGCAGCCTAGCAAAGCAGCTAGGCTATAGTTCCTGTTTCCTTCCAGCATACCTTTGAGCCATTGCTGCCACATGTTATTGTTGTTGTCCCATTGTATCATAGATGCCACTGCAACTCCTATGTGATAGTATATAGAATATCCTTATCAATGAAGAGACCTCTCCAATCAAACAAGTCAAAGCACAAGTTACCATACTTTGTATTTCTGTTTATGGGTAGTGTTTTGGTCACTGGTCAAGGCTCCCACTGTAACCTACAACAATCCAAGTCATGCCCAAAACACACCTTTAATTTGTGTGACCTCCTCTTCTTTTCAAGTTATGTGACCTCGCTGTTTGAGGAGGCACCTACAGCTCTTTGTTTGATCCTCAAAACAGCACTTACAGGCCTACGGCCTAGTCACAACAGAACAGTCCCTTACTCGGCCTATTTTAGGAGGAATCCCTGTACTTACTAACCCAAAATAGTCCCTTACTATTGCAGCCCTCCAACATGGTGCTTCGTCCCTCCTTCCAACACTTGGTTACTTGAAAACGTCCCTTCAAACTCACTGGCCTGTTTTCCTAACTATGGATAGGGCATCCTTCTTAGGACTGCGGCTAGCTTTTGTCTCCCTTTCAGTCTCCTTCGCATACCAAATGTAAGCCTTCTTTTTGTTGCATATAGACTTCTCCATGACAGCTTCTAGGGCTTCTTTCATATCTATGTTTATATCTAGGGCATCATTTTTACATAGGCCAGTGTATACTCTTAGTGTCTCTTCTTCTCCAAAACCCGGACGTGGAGAGGAGGAGATCACATGAAGAGTATATGAGTGTGTCAAATGACTTCAAGTCCTCTTCTATTTATACTAAAACGTAGAGGTTGTATAGACGTGACTGTTGGGCTTCTGAGCCTACATAAGTTTCTAGCCGACTTGACAATTTGTCCATAATCAAAATAAATTCATATCTTCATAAATACTTATCGGAATCGAATGATCTTTAGATCAATCCTACACCTCTCGATGAGAGGTATCCAAGAAAAATATCATCTTCCATAAATAAGATGACCCACATGGAGTTTGGACCTATTTTCCAATTTTAACAAAGATCCACACCTACTCCCATGGTACTCCAACCACTTGTCTTTGTATAGCCTCGGGGAGATCCTCTATTGCTGCCATGGGAACCTAGTGAGTCAAAATCTCCAATTTCCTTTGAACAACATGAAGAACTCTCTCAGAATCAGTTGTTGTTCTCTCTGTGTCTCTCCCACGATTTCTATGGCTCATTATACCCTCAGGTCTCACTAGTCCAATATTTGTATCATGATCATTTAAACTTGTAAGATTTTTGTCTCGGGAAAAAATATTTTAAATTTCTAGAGATTATATTCAAAATCCAAAAAAATTGAATAAGTTAAAAATCAAAATTTTACCAATGTCACCCCATGCAGCTCCTACTGGAAGTGCTAGCTTCGGGTCCTCTCAGAAGTCTACATTTGCATAGGGGTAATCATCTATGGCCACGAATTGTTTCTCCCACCAATGGAAGAACTCATCATCAAAGGCTGCCTAAGTGACTTCACCTCCACCAAGTTGCTTCATCAGATCTTCCCATCTGGCCATCCTTAGATCTCTAGGACTGCTGATGGAAATGGCTACCCTGGGCTGTAGCGCCGAAATTCGTTCAAAGAAAAATGAGCAAAGGATGCTACCATAGCCAAATTTCTTTGTTTTGCCCTATCTGATTAATGTTAATTGTTTCTTCACGTTAATTAAGAGCATTGCACACCAATCATAGACTAAACTTAGGCATTCTACTGCCAAGAACATAGTAGGTCGTGAAGCCTGATGCAATGAGGTTAAACCCGCTATCCTCCCAATGATAAAGAGGATGATTTTGATTGGCAGGTTCATGATTACTTTGACTGGAACCTATGATCTGACCTTGTTAGTATTTGGTGCATAGGATATGTCAATATAATCAGCAATGTTAAGGCCTTCATGGGCCTTTCCTTTCAGGTCAACCGCTTCTCCCCTTCGAGAAAGCCCTTTTATGAAATAGATATCCTCTACTTCGATCTATAAAGGAATATGATCTATAACAAATAGCTCCTTCTCTGGGTCCCAATATTGAACTAACATCTCCAACAATCAAGACTGTGTTTTCATGTTGGGCATCATGAAGAATTTATGAAATCCACATTTTTTTAATCCATGCAATTATTCTTTATCCTCTAAGACTACATTATCAACATCAATATGCTCTCTCTCTCTTCAAATGATCAACATCCTGCAAAAATGAGGGATTTCATCCATTAGAAATTAAGTTTTTCATTTTACTCTGCGTGTATGCAACTTTTGTAAAGAATAGTTGCGAACACAAGTGGATTTTCCTTTGAAAACTCGCATATAGGGCTTTCTATACACGGTTTTCAAGTTGTCAATCCATGTACATGTCAGACATCATTTGAAAATAAAAAAATTATTCTCTAAAATTGATTTAATATCATGAAATCTTGGATCAAATAGATGAGTTTAAGGATAAGAATTACCTAGAGACCATATGTGATGAATTCGTCGGTGGATTGGATCAGACCGATTTGCCCAAATTTGTTCCAAAAGCCCTCTTCTCAACACTTGGATGGTGAAAAGGAATTAGTGTGAGTCCAAAAAACTCTTTTGTAGCCAAATTTTAAAAACCAACTTTTTTAAAGTTCAATACTTTTATTTTTTATTATTTTATGAACTTTTGACTTTTTACTTGAGGTGTTGGGAGAGGTTATTTTTCAGGGTAACGAATACTTAGTGATGTGTTTCTTCCGCTTCGAATCCACGATTACTTATCTATTATGGAAGGTATATTTTTATAACTAGCATATAGGTTAAGAAATATCACTTTTCAATTGCATTATGCATCTTGACCTCATACTGCAATATTTTCCATAGGGTCGACCCCATTATGTTGTGATTTTTAACCACTTTCACTCGTTGTCTTGTAAAATCATAACAAAATTGTAGAGCCTTTCCTTCCATGGGCTTCCTAATTAGATCCTCGCTGACATATGGCGCCCATATTGCAAGTATTGTGTAGGCTCAGGAGTCCTCTTTAGTCTCATCATGACTTTGCGTTGAAGCCTCATTCTTCTTCTTCTTCGCTATTTTCTGGCCTTATACCCTAGGGGCTCCCATGTGTTAACTTGTATTACTGCAACACATTTTCATTACTTGTACCTATTTTGGCCTTAAGTCAGCATCATTTGGACTTGTGTATAAGCCACCTTTGATCAGGACCTTTTGCAAGTTCAATTCATGCATTCATTAGCATCTGCGACTTGACACCTATTTTTCTGTGGAGAGAACATCCCTCGAGTGTCAATGACTAGCATCCAGCACCTTGCATTGAGAATAGGTTTTGTTAGCCTCGCTGACATTAGGCCCAAAATTGGATCCATATATGTTCTAAAAGTCTCCAAATTTGCTTAAAAATCATCCCAAGGGATCCAAATATGCTCCAAAGCACTCCCTAAGTCTTCAAAAGTGCTTAAGCTCATCTGAAGATCGAAACAAGAGAGGGAGGAGAGCCCTTGGAAGGGCAGAAATGCACTATTGGGAGGCTAAAACACTTCAAAATCACAAAAAAAAATTATCGCAGGCTTAAAACTGAGAAGGCATAGCCACCGTTAGATCTGGTCGATCAACGGCCCAGATCTAAGAGGCAAATTGCATCGACAGATCTGACCGGCATAGGCGGGCAGTGGTAATCGGCACAAGACATTGCCGATCAGCAATCGCCGATAATTGAATCGGCATGTCGCATCAACAGAGGTATCGCCAATTATAATACAAAATGAGTTATTGCGATCGGCAATTAAACATGGACAGTCGATCACGCGCACAGATCGATAGCCCACGTTACATTGCAGGATCACTATCGGTGCTGACCATGGGGCGGGGCCTTTGCATATACATATGTGCGACCCGATTAGCGGATCCGACGGCATTTTAAATGATGTTTCATAAGATTTTAGGTCTGCGCCAAAGCCAGTTCTAATGCATTTTTCATGTATTTCGTTGTTTAAACAAAATACAAAGGGAAATAGGGCAGTGTCGATTGCGATGAAGCCCATACCCGAAAGGGTCCGGAAAGTGAAATATATATATTTTGAAGTCCACCAAAGGCCAATTTTCCCGTGTTATCAGTGTTTTTCAAGCATAAGTCAAAATACAAAGGAAGCAAGGGACCTGGGCCGAATGTGACTTGTGATAACCCTAAGGGCGGACCCAATAGGTGAATAAACCATTTTTTAGGACTTTTGAAGTCCAAAATACACAGAGAAGGTGGGATTTTTTAGTATTGCATCATTTCTCTGTTTATAATAGAAAGCAGTCATTGTTTGCATTTCAAAGGGAAAACAAAGGCCTGAGGACCCTTTCCACCTCACAACATAGTCCGAGAGACAGTTTGCCAAGAAAACAGAGGCCGAAAAGTGATCATGGAGCCACAACACACGCAGCTTGTCCAAACAAACAGAATGGTCATGGAGCAAACAACACAGCTTGCCCAAAGCATCAGAAGCATCAACAGCCCAACACAGCTCATCAAAACGAACATCATGGGGCATCTCTGGCATGAGAGAGCTCCCAGACTGTGCAACAAACTATCCAAAATATCTGAAGGTGGTTATCCTTTGTTAGAGGGTGAAAACCTCCGAGCCATGATTGCCCATAGAGGGAATCAAACAGTTAAGGGATAGATCAGACAGATTAAGACTCCGAGCCTCTTAGAGCTCAGGAGCATTGTAAATAGGGTATAAATAGCTGTTAGTAAGATGTAATATAGGTTCAACTTCTGGAGATTGTTCCTCCTCTGTTCCTTCAAGCTTCTCATCTTCATTCTAGAAATATAAGCTTCTTTTGCTATTATATGTTCAATGTCAATTCTCTTTGTTGTTTTATGCTTGCACTTGAACAATTTGTTCATGTTTTCTTTTGTGTCTAAGGCCAGATAACTGTCATCTTATCTCTGCTTCGATGAATTAGATTTGCAATATTCTTTACTGCCTATAGCTAGCATTCATATGTGGTCATATATGCATCTGTTGGTACAGTCAATATTCTATTTTGCTGCCTGTAGCTAGCATTCATTTATGTTTATGTATGCAATCTGCTGGTACAGTTAGTATTCTTCATCCATCCATTGAATCTATAAATTATTGAGCATTAGTGGTCTAAAGCCTTGTATTGGTGAGAGTGTTCATGCATGTCTTGAGTGAGAATACAGCTGAAATGGTTATCTGACTTGATCCAAATCATCATCCCCTCCAATAGTTCTGAGAACACTATTGAATATTATATGTTACCAGGCATCTCCGAGCTGTAACCTAGGAGAGTTTCCTGGAGTGATAACATAATTGGCGTCGTTTCCAGGGATAGGAAACTGAAGCTCAGCTTCCCTGGGAAACGACACAAATCCATCTTTGATGATAGACAAAATCTAGGCACATTTTTGGTTGTAATCATCTATCTAGCAACTCTACTAGAGGTTGAACCTCTTGGCGACTCCAATTCATAGTTCTAGCTCAATTTGTGAGGCATACTTAGAGAAATCCTCAAAAGTCACAAGCTGACCCAGTACTTGACCCTGAAAAGATCATTAAAGAAAGAAAGGTATTGCAGAAAGGAGCATCAAGTTCAGGTAAACCTAAAAAATCTCCTATATCCCTTCAAGAAAGGCATGTAATAGAACAAATATATGTTGGTAGTATAGCTTCTAATACCATTAGTGAAGAAAAACTCTTAGAGATTCATAAAGCTCCTTGTTCTTTAGGTTTTCATTTTGTTGTATGCCCAAAGGAAGCCTCACCTCCTATCCATCATACTCCTTCATTCCTATCAATCACTCCTCAGCCCTCTATCATTCAAACTGCCAGTACTCTTTTAGCCACCACAACTATGGTAGGTCCACAAGCACCTACCAAAATGGAAAGAATCATAGCTGCTACGTATGGACCTCTAATACTACCCACTCCTTTGAATGCTATGCCCACTGGAGAATATCAAAAGTATATGCCTAAGTTCACTAGAACTGAAGGTGTTTCAGCTGAAGAACATCTTGAGTTATTCTATAGCTATGCTGATAACCTGGACATTAGCGAAGATGATGTCTAGATGAGAGTCTTTGTCCAAAGCCTAGATGGAGAGGCTAGAAAATGGTTCAGGAAACTGACCCCAGCATCTATAGCAGATATTGAGGCCTTAGATGATGCATTCCTAAAGCATTGGGGGGATAAGAAGGATCTCCTTTACCAACACACTGAGTTTGGGAACTTATAGAGGGAAAATGGTGAGTTGTTGTCTGATTTTAATAAGAGATTTAACCGCATGTACAACAAGATACCAGCTGAAGTGAAACCCACCACTACCTCTGCTAGACTCATCTATGCTAGCACCTTTGATTCTGACTTCTGTTTACTGTTGAGGGAGAGGAGTTGTGCTTCTTTAACTAATATGCAAGATGCAGCCCTGGAAGTAGAATCAAACATTATGGCTGCAGAAAAGCTCAAAGGTAATGTTGATAGAAGAAGACAGAGGGGTGAGCCTTCATCATCTTCAGATCCCAAGATTGATAAAATGGCCAAGATGATAGAGTCATTAGCCTCTGAAGTTTCCAAATTAAAGGTCGAGCAGCATTCTGGGAAAGGAAGGGTTCCTAATACCTTTGCTCCTCCAAATCCAAATCCATATAGAAGAGAAAATGAGCAGTTGCAAATTTTGCAAAGAAACAAAGATGCCAATGAAAACCAAAGGGAGAAAACCCCTTTTCAAAATGCAGTCATGGAAGAAGAGCATTTTGAAGAAGATGATGAGATCCATTGTATGGAAGACAAAGGCAACGCCACTTTTTTAACCAAAGCTACCTATGAGAAATCATTATTCAATGACTAGATCAGCTAAGAATGGGACGATGAAGTTGTTCTAAAAACTAAAGATCAACACCAATATAATCTGAGGTTGAAGATGAATAATGTCAAGGATACTCCTATTCATAAAGTCATTATCCCTACAGAACAGCAAGCTAATAAGCAGAAGCAACCAGCAGTTGATCCTATCATCCTCAAAGCTCCAGCCATAGAGGTAAGAGGCCTTGACAAGTCCCCTTCTTCTTTCAGTTTTCAATCAGAAATTCAGAAGCCAAGAATACTTATGCCTCTGATTAAACCAGTGAAGAATGAATCCTTCAAGAAATCTATCTTTGAGGCTCTTGAGCCTAATGCCATCCAAGCTTCCACTGACTATGTAAATTTGCAAGATTACCAACTAGCTGTTATTCTCAGCCCAATGATTGAAAATTGTGAAGACAGCTTCCCATCATTCTATGTCTCTCTGACTATTCATGATAAAATACTTCATAATTGCCTTCTGGACACTGGAGCCAGCCATAATCTAATGCTCAAGGTTGTCATGGATAAGCTTGATCTTGACATTACCAAGCCTTATCAGTTGGCCTCTACGGAGCTTAAAAACCAGTTTGCCAGATCACAGAGGAAGAAGGCCCACAAATTTGGGACATGTTCTTTGATGGGGCTTGCTCTAAGGAAGCTACAGGAACAAGTGAAGTCCTTGTGTCCCCCACAGAGGAAAACATTGATTCATCTTTATATTAACTTTTCAAGTCACAAATGACACAACAGAGTATGAAGCAGACCTTATCATTCAGCAAATATACAAAACCTTCCAAACAAAACATCCAAGGCTGAAAGCATATGGAGAGCAGGGGAAATATAAACCATCTCTACCTGATAATACCAAATGCTAGAAAATTTTTGAAGTAGAGGATCAAATCAATAGGCTTTTGCAAGTCTTTGATGAATTTTCTAATATGCACATTGACCAAAAGAGAGAAACCTTTGATAGAAAGGTAAAAAGGGTCAATTTTTATTTTGGTGATTGTTTTCTCCAAAGGGATGCATCAAGGGAAGGATATGTTTTCGATGGCCCATTCAATGGGTTGTTCTTCGAACTTTATTTCAGTTAAGGTTTTCAAGCCTTGGTATTGTAAATATGTTGTTTTCAAGTTTTTATTTCATGCTAAATAGACTCCATGCCCAATGCAACACTAGGAGGAAGATTTGATTTTGTTTTACAGGAAAGGCATTGATCTGTGATCCTTGAAACCTCACAGAGAGGATTTCATCCCCAGAAGGAGCCAATGTTAGCCTCACTGACATTAGGCCCAAAATTGGATCCGTATATGTTTTAAAAGTCTCCAAATTTTCTTAAAAATCATCCCAAGGGATCCAATATGCTCCAAATCACTCCCCAAGTCTTCGAAAGTGCTTAAGATCATCCAAAGGTCGAAACAAGTGAGGGAGGAGAGCCCTTGGAAGGGCAGAAATGCACTATCAGGAAGCTAAAACACTCCAAAATCACAAAAAACCATTATGGCAGGCTTAAAAATGAGAAGGCATAGTTGCCGTTAGATCTGGTTGATCAACAACCCAGATCTAAGCGACAAATCGCATTGGCAGATCTGATCGGCATAGCGGGTAGTGGCAATCGACGCAAGACACTGTCGATCAGCGATCACCAATAATCGGATCGGTGGGTCGCATCGGCAGAGCTATTGTTGATTATAATACGAAATGAGCGATTGTGATCAGTGATTAAACGTGGTCCGTCGATTGTGTGTGCAAATCGATGACCCACATTACATCGGAGGATCGTTATCGGCGCTGACCATGGGGCGGGGCCTTTGCATATACATATGTGTGACCCGATTAGTGGATCCGATGACATTTTAAATGATGTTTCATAAGATTTCATGTCCGCACCAAAGCCAATTCTAATGCATTTTTCATGTATTTCGTTATTTAAATGAAATACAAAGGGAAACAAGGCAGTGCCGATTGCGATGAAGCCTGGACCCAAAAGGGTCCGGGAAGTGAAATATATATATTTTGAAGTCCGCCAAAGGCCAATTTTCCCGTGTTATCAGTGTTTTTCAGGCATAAGTCAAAATACAAAGGAAGCAAGGGACCCGAGCCGAATGTGACTTGCAATAACCCTAAGGGCAAACTTGATAGGTGAATAAACCATTTTTTAGGACTTCTGAGTTCCAAAATACACAGAGAAGGCAGGATTTTTTAGTATTGCATCATTTCTCTATTTATAATAGAAAGCAGTCATTGTTTGCATTTCAAAGGGAAAACAAAGGCCTAAGGACCCTTTCCACCTCACAACATAGTCCGAGAGACAGTTTTCTAGTAAAATAGAGGCCAGAAAGTGATCATGGAGCCACAGCACATGCAGCTTGTCCAAACAAACAGAATGGTCATGGAGAAGACAACGCAGCTTGTCCAAAACATCAGAAGCATCAATAGCCCAGCACAGCTCATCAAAACCAACAGCATGGGGCATCTCTGGCATGAGATAGCTCCCAGACATCGAAGCAAACTATCCAAAATATTTGAAGGTGGTTATTCCTCTGTCAAAAGGTGAAAACCTCTAAGCCATGCTTTCCCTAGAGGGAATCAAACAGTTAAGGGACAGATCAAATAGATTAAGACTTCGAGCCTCTTAGAGCTTAGGAGCATTGTAAACATGTTATAAATAGCCGTTAGTAAGATGTAATAGAGGTTCAACTTTTGGATATTGTTCCTCGTCTGTTCCTTCAAGCTTCTCATCTTCATTCTAGCAATATAAGCATTTTTTTTTCTATTATATGTTCAATGTCCATTCTCTTTGTTGTTCTATGCTTGCACTTGAATAGTTTGTTCATGTTTTCTTTTGTGTCTAAGGCCAGATAACTGTCATCTTATCTTTGATTTGATGAATTAGATTTGCAAGCTTCTTTACTACCTATAGCTAGCCATTCATATGTGGTCATATATGCATCTGGCGGTACAATCAATATTCTCTTTTGCTACCTGTAGATAGCCATTCATTTATGTTTATGTATTGAATCTGCTGGTATAGTCAGTATTCTCCATGTATCCATTGAATCTATAAATGATTGAGCATTAGTGGTCTAAAGCCTTGTATTGGTGAGAGTGTTCATGCATGTTTTGAGTGAGAATAGAGCTGAAATGGTTATCTAACTTGATCCAAACAATCATCCATTCCGATAGTTCTGAGAACAATATTGAAGATTATATGTTACCAGGCATCTCCGAGCTACAACCTAGGAGAGTTTCCTGGAGCGATAACAGGTTTGTTCCAGTCCTAAGAACTAGTGCGTTTGGCCTTGAAAATTGTTCTCTCTATTGTATTATAAGCATTATTTGATTCCTTTTCAAACTTTAAATATGAAAAGTATAAAAAATAAAATATTCCAAAAAGAGCGAGAATGGGACAATTTCTTCATTATTCGATGGCAGCAAGAGTCAGTCATGTCGTCCTTGAACAAAGTACTTAAAATGAGTCTTTCCTCCATCGGGATGGGACTTAGTCCGACTTTAGGGAAGCCTTAACCTTGTTCATGAGTTAGTCCTCCTCCAGTTGGTTATTGCTTCCAATCATATGGAGAGTTTGTTAATGCCTCCTACATTGCAAACTTATACAAAGTTATTTTATGTTGTCATAAAGTCACATTGAGTTGTGCTTTTGTTCAAGGTAAGTAAACCTATTTTCGACCATTTTGCGGTGTCTCTTGACACATTTTTGTTGGTCAAGTTATCTTCAGTATCACATCATCTATTTTGTTCTTCACTTGTGTTGGTTAAGGAGGTCCCCATTGAATTCCTACTGGTGGGTATCCTCTTATTGACTCTGACAAATTTCTCTGAGAGTAGACTTAGAGTCGCCACCCTGGGCCTATCTACATAATTGATAGGTGACCTTGTGCTCAGTATCGATCAGTATGATGGGTCTTTGACTGAGTGGTTTCCCTTGCGTTCGGTGTTATCTTACATTATAACACATTGGGATTCGTGCAATACCTTGGTTTCCATTTCACCCTATTTGTGGATTCCTCGCCTCAATGTTAGGTTTCATTATTGGTTGGTTTAGAGGATTTATGTCACATGCTAGCCACATCTTATGTATATGGGAAATCTACTTTGAAATGGTTACTTCATCTCTCTTCATCTGAGTTCTTCCAAATTATTGGCCTGTGGGTTACACTCACGCTAGTTGATGTGAGATGCCTCAATGCCTTCCTTCCAGCAAATCTTTTCCCGTAGACTCCAACTCATTGCTCTGTGAATAAGGCCTAGAGTCCTTTTTCATTACCTTAGGGTTTGTAGTCATTAGTGGCAGATTCCTTCGCTATCGACGGTGAGAATACATCAATTTCTCCTGATTAGTAGATTCTTTCAAATGTTCAGCTTCAACACATTTATTCGCACTTGTTAGATTATACTGGGATACCTTGACACTCATTATCATTATTAGTGAGATATCTCTTGTTTGTTAACAATATACATCAATGACCGGTAATCAAGATTCCTCACATGGTCAATTTCAACACAATTATTCCCATAGTGTAGAAATGTACCATCTATGGTCGATGAAGACTTCAGGTTGTGTAAGAATTTTAGTTCACTTGAAAACTCATTCAGTTTTCTACCAGTGACACCTTCCACCTTTATATGTTGTAGTCCTTCACAACAACATCTTATATGTTGGCACCCAAGTTTATGCAATACCACTATTCCACCTATGACTTGGTACTTTTATGCGGATCACTTATGTAGCATCATTGATCAGACAATCTTCTTGCATCATTGATTGAATGTTCTTCTATATGTGACATTGATACATAGCTCCATTGTGTTCCTTTACGGCTAAGATCTGATGATCCATTATGTGTCCTACAACTCCTTATATTCCTTGTGTATACATTCTAGATCTGTGTTATACTTGATCATCGAACATGATTTATTACTTCTGAGCATGGGTATGCTCGCCTCGAGCATGGGCTTTCTTTCTGACTCCTTCCACAAGTAATCAATGAACTAGAATCTGGTGATCTCCTCTCGGGTTTTCGGATGACTCCTCTCTCTATACTTAATATATTTTGGCCATCATGTACCCCTTCTGATCTCATATATTAGGGGGCATCTATTATAGCATCATTTAGCACTCGTGTAGACTTTATGCTCTTATATGGCATTGAGTAGCCTTTTCCCATGCAAACTTGATCTTATATTTAAAAAATAAAAAAATAAAAAAAAATCTATACGCAACTCTGCCCACATTAAAATTCGTACATACGTGGGTTCTATAACTCTATACCCGCCTATACCTATTAAAATATGAAAAAATAAAATAATATGTTATTTTTCATGTAGGGTTCACAGGTTTTACCTAGATCCCACCTACAGGAGCCCATAGCAAAACTAAATTAACTAATTTCCGGTGGTATATATACACCCCTTGGGTAGGCCTAAAAGACATAAGTGAAGGGCTATCGACATTATACCCATTTTTCTCCTAGATCTGATTTTCTCGTGCCTCCTACACTCCCAATCTCTATAGGAACCCTACATTCCTTTACAGAGATGTTCATCATCTTTATAACATCTCCTTGCATTTGTTAGAGAGGTTGTCTTCGTGGATCGGGCTGGATGGATCCAGAGGAAGACTTCATCGGTGCTTTGGCTTGGATCAAGTTGTACCTTTCTTGTACCTATTGTTGTTAATTAATAGAGAAGTTCATGTCTTGTTCTTGATGTGGTATTGTTTCATGAATAGTAATTTGTATGATTTTATATGATTATCTAACATATCTTTTATGTATGCACATTGAATTATCTATCATGTATATGCTTTTCTTAATTGACTTGCAGGCTTGCTCGTTCTAGAAGAAGCAGAGGGTTTGGACCTTACGGGAACATCATCAAACGTAGGACCTTCAGGTATGTTTCCAAGTCCACATTTAATAATTCATATGTTTGGCAGGCTTGCTTGACTACTCTCTATCGATTATCTTGTTCTGCTCTGTTGAGGTTGTCAACCTTTACCTAGGGAACTTTTCCAACAAATACTGAGATGCATTGCTAACCATAGACCTAATTCCACCATGAAAATAGAATCAATTTGAATAATTTGTTAAGACTGGACATAAGAGGAATTACACCTATGTTGATGGCCCATCAAGCTCTAGATTGTTGCAGATGGCATGCTCTGCTCTTCTTTATGTCGTGAATTCCAAAGTTAGGCATTGCTACAATTGCTTCTTAGCTCCAAGCTCAAACACTATCACAAGAGGTATGTGATGAGGCTCCAAGCCAAGGGGCAAAGCCTCCATAAATCAACATGTCTAAAAATCCAGTGCCATGGTGGAAATATCACACTTGTGACTAAGAAACACCATTGTAACAACATAAAAACACATCAATGACAGAAGCTACAAGAGTGCTTGATGGAAATGAAAACCATTGTCTTCATGTGGGGGAATGCGAATTCAATTGGCATGTGTGAGTGCATGGAGTGCGATAACCATGTCATCCCCCCCTCTTTAGAGGGAGTGAGGTGGTGGGTTTCCCCCCTCTATCCATTTGTTTCATTTTACACAACTCAATCGAAGACATTTCCATCATTATTTTATTAAAGTGTAACTTTTTTAACATGATTTTATTTATTTCGTTAAATTATCATTCGATATATTTTGAGAAATATATTTATATTTTTCTAAA
>APFE031264157.1:4241-20215 GCA_000404065.3 Pinus taeda | reverse complement strand
TACCCCATTACTATTGTAGTTGTATCCCTTATTAATATTGTTGTCCCCTATTGTCCCCATATTATTATTACGGTGCCCCATAGAATCCCTCTATTGTTATTTTTGTGGCTTTATATTATTATTGTTAGGTCGTCTGGGTTATATTGTGACTCCTTAGACTCCTATATATAGAAAGGAGGTTTTTTCATTTGAATCATCCAAGAATGTTCATTTATGTAATGTAAAGGAGGTTTCCCCCTCGAAGAGGCTGAATTCTAAGGCGTTGATCTATCTTTTCTATCTTTTGTTAATCTGGTTTCATAACAGTTTTTTTCTTGGATAGGAAGAAAAATGATGCTTGGGGTGTGATACAAGTTTGAAAATAATGGCAAGGAGGTTTGAAGATTGTAGGAGGGATTATAGATTCTTCATGAAGCTTCTTTGGCTCTCTATAATTCCTAGAGGAGCCTCCTGTAGAAAACACAGTTTTGGAAAAGAGGTACAATGGGGTGAAGGAAATGCCAAAAATGATGGAGGAAGATGTGGAGAAGATGAGATGGGTGCTGGTATGAATGTCAGGGTCAGGGTCCCCTTAGCACCTTCTTATGCTCCCTGTAGTCCTCCTGCAAACCTACAATGCAACAAAGAAAAATTCATTTTCTTTCTCCTTTTTTTTTTTTTAAAAACAACTAGGGCACCTCAGATAGGTTTTCACCCTAATTGCCTGCCCTAGATGCCTACAAGGGAAGTTTTCACCTACGGATCTTATTCTTTTTTCTCTCTTTTTTTTTTGACATCACTGGGCTGCCTCAGAAGAGGTTTTCAACCCAATGATGGGATTCAAGTGCCTCATGGAAGTTTTCACTTGAGTCCCTATTTTTTCTCTCTTTTCTTTAGTGAGTGGGTGAAGTGGAAGATAAGACATGCTCCACTACTATCACTGTTTTATTCAAATATTCGATGAACTCTTGCTTGGAGAGGGTTTCATGTAGACCTTCAACTGATGTCCATTGACAAGCATGGGGATGGCTTCATCATCAATGGTTCTGATCAGAACTAAACCATTGTCATTGCATTTCTCCATAGTGTAGGGTCCCAGCCATATTGTCCTCAGCTTGCCTTTGAAATCCTTGTATCTTGAATCATAGAGTAGTGCCCAATCTCCCTCTTGTAATTTCTTTTCCTTGATATTTTTTTCATGCCATATCTTTCTCCGAAGCTGAACTACCTCTGTATGGAGAAGGGCTTTCAATGTGGATTCATTGAATCCATTGAGATGAAGTAATCTATTCTTTTATGTATGGCTAAGGTGTAGGTCCAGCTGAGTTGCCATCCTTAGTGTATGAACTCAAATTCTATTGATAGCAAAGCCTTCTTCCCATAGACTAGTTCATAGGGTGTGAACCCAGTTGTGGTCTTCCATGTGGTGCTGTAGACCAAGTGGCCTCAACTAATCTGTCCACCCAGTCTTTTCTACTGCTGGTCACTACCTTGTCTAGGATCCCTTCCAATGCTCTGTTAGTGACCTACACTTGCTCATTGGCTTGTGGATGGTAAGGGGTGGAAGTCCTGTGCTTGATATTATGATGTGCGAGCAGGCCTTCAATCAGGTTGGAAGTGAACTAATTGCCTTGATTTGTGACCAACTCTCTTGGATACCCGAACTTGTAGAATACGTTTTCTTTAAAAAACTCAGCTACTTTTTCCTCTATCGCTGCTTCGATTTCTTTTGTCTCTGCCCACTTTGTCAGGTAGTCGGTGCACACAATGATGTATTATTTTTGCTTTGAAGGGGGGCTAATAGGCCCCACAAAGTCCATGCCCCACTTCTCAAATGGCTCAAAGGTCACTTGAGGTTGCATGGGCATCTCATCCTTTGGAGTAGGTTTCCCCATCCTCTGACACCAATCGCACTAACTTATGTATCTCCTCACATCCTGATGAAGAGTGGGCCAGTAGTAGCCTGGTTGCAATATCTTGAAGGTAGTTTATTTTGTTGCAAAATGACCTCCACAAGGTCAGTCATGACAGGTCAGGAGGATGTCAAAGAATTCCTCCTCCCTGACACATCTTCTCAAGATCTGATCTGGGCTAAGTTTGAAGAGATTTCCTCTAATCTAGGTGAAAGGGGTGCTTTTCCTTACTATATTGCTCTTCTCTTTTGAGGATAGGTGTGGTGGGAACTGTGCAGAAATGAAGTAATTTGCTATATCAGAAAACCATGGAGAGAGTATTGATATAGAAAATTGGTTTTCATCTGGTAGTTGGTCATCCACCATTCCTTCTTCACCTGCAGGAAAATTGACACTAGACAAAAAGTCAACAACAACATTTTCGTTACCAAGATTATCAATAATGGTCAGATCAAACTGCTGCAGTAAGAGAAACCATCTAATAATGTGAGAATTTACATCTAGTTTGTTCATTAAATATCTAAACGCAACATGATCAACGTGCACAAAGTTTTGATAGCCTGTGATATAGTGTATGAATTTGTTTAAGGAATGCATGACAGCTGGGAGTTCCTTCTCGGTCACTATATAGTTTAACTCTGCCTTTGACAAGTTTTTTCTTATAAATTATATGGCATAAGGTAACTTTTCATCAACTTGTCCTAAGTCTACTCCTATTGCTTTGTTCAAGGAATCTGTGTGAATGTGAAAGGGTAGGGCCCAGTTTGGGCCTTTGAGAATTGGGATAGTCACTAACTTGTTCTTCAAGGTATCTGTGGCTTCTTAACAGTTCTCTGACCATATGAACTCAACATCTTTGCCTAAGAGGCCAAACGAAGGAGAGGCCAACTTGCTGAAATCTTTAATGAATCTCTTGTAATATCTAGCTAAGCTTAGGAAACTTCTGACATCTCTTGCCATTTGAGGAGGTGGGACCCTTTGGATGATGGCAATTTGGTTGGGATCCACCTGCAGTCCTTGTTGAGATATTGTATGACCTAACATGGTCCCTTCAGTCATAAAAAATTCACATTTTTTCGGACTGAGGGATAGGTTCATTGTAGAGCCTCTAACTTACACCTCACCATCCACTATTACCTACTGTTTTTCATCACTTACCTCTCTCTTTTGCCTCATTTTCAATGTAAAACCACCCAGATCATTACATTAGATGTCATTAAGCAGGATCAAGTGAGGTTTTCTAATGTGTGACTGTTTTGTTTAGATTTTGACATATTTACAAGCATTCCGCAGCTCTCTGCCGATTCTGCAGCCATCTGGTGATTCCGCAGCCTTTTTGTTAATCTCAAGGTTCCACATGCCGTTTTGCCAAATGAACCACATGGGCACTTAGGAATCAAGGTGCTCGAGGTTCCTGTGCTATTGGTTCAGCCATCCACGTCATCTGCACCTCCGGTCAACAAGGGGCAAGTTACGGTCAACAAAGGCAGCTTAACGGTGATGCGTAAGCTGTTGGGTCACGTCAGCTCAAACGGTGACTTGTCCATATTACGCAGGTTGTGGGAGACATAATCCAACTCTGGATTCAATGCCCATAACGACCAGAACCTCCAGCTATCCACGCAGGCTTATGACGTGTTAATTAAACCTTTATTACGCATGACAGTCAGTTATTTTTCAGTTTTAGCTGTACGCGTTAGGCTATTCTTCAGATGCCTATAAAAACTTGCGTCTGTGTACGCTTAGATAACTTTTATTATTGCTGTGTTTTTATGAACCTGTTATAATTTTAGTGCATTTCAAGACTCTGTTTTAATAGTGCTGTTCTAGCACTCTTGACTGTGATTTTCTGCACATGGAGTAATAGAAGCAGTGCTGTTCTGAAGTTTTCAATACCTTGAGTCTTCTTTGGGTTATATGAATGGAGGGCCCCTGTTCATGTTAGCCTTGTACAGTATTTTATGATCAGCATTTCCTTATTTTCATTCAACATTTCTTTTTCTTGATACATCTACAACGTAATTCACCTTTATGTTATTTCATTTCCAGCCTTTATTTTAAGTTGATCAGCATTGTTCTTTTGCAGGTTTTTAACCCGGGATTGATTGTGTGTTATGTATTTGCTTTATATCTAGTGGTAGCTTCAGTTGACAGATTCAAATTTGTTGCCTTTACTTTATTTTCATAGCTGATTTTTAGTCTTATTTCTCAAATCTGCCTGCTAACATATGAATGGTCTCTTTATTATAAATTGTTTATCTTTTTGAGATCAGAATACTAATAACTTGCAGCTGACTTTGGGTACTTTTTAGACTACTCTTTAACTACTTTCTAATCATGATTTACACAATACTATGTGCTAGAGGCAGAGAGTTAGAAAGAGCAAAACATTATAACTAGTCTTTAAAGTATATTTTTCTCATTTTTATCATTTCTTAGACTTATCTTTAGCTACTTCCTAATCGTGTCTTACACAGTACTATGTGTTAGAGGTAGAGAGTTAGGAAGAGATAAACATTATATTGGTCTTTTAAGTGATTTTCTTACCTTTTATTTGCAGTAGCATGAATGGTGTCTAATGCCATTAAAAAGTGGTTCTTTGCTTTCAGTTCATTTTAATTCATTTATTTCCTTCAAGTTTTCCTTTTCAGCAAGTAGTTAGAAACCACTAATCACACACTTTCACTCATCTAGAATTCACATTACACACACCATCACTCATCTATTTATAAATACATCACTCCATCTTAGGAAGATAAATTAACCATAAACAACACCCCAAACGACAAAAAGCTTTAAGAGGTTTCTTAAGTACATATAGTACACCTTCACTTCATCAGCTTACGAGCCCCGGGTTGACAATTAATGAAATCAATTTAGGAACACTAAATTGACTAAACATTCATCTCAATACATTTGTATATAAGTTTTCCTAGGTTAGATAAAGCTTCCTCAAAGTTAGAACCATAAGAAGTAAAATCATCCATGTATATTTCTATTGCATCATGAACTAGTTCAGAAAATATACTCAATACCGCTCTTTGGAAAGTGGTTGGAGCATTGAACAAACCAAAAGGAAGGACCCAGTATGCAAATGTACCCCAAGGACAAGTGAAAGTGGTATTATCTTGGTCTTACGGGCTGATTTGAATCTGATTGTACCCGCTAAACCCATCTAGGAAGGAGAAAGACTTTCTCCCTGCCAGACCGTCTAACATTTGATCTATGAAAGGTAAAGGAAAATTGTCCTTTTTAGTGGCTTGGTTCAATTACCGATAGTCGACAAAGATTCTCCAATTACCATTTTTCTTTGACACTAGGACCAAAGGAGAGACCCATTCACTATTAGAGATGGGATAGATGAATCCTGCATCAAGCAATTTCTGTAGTTCTTCTTTAACAATAACTTTAAGTGCTAGATTCATCCTCCTTTGAGGCTGTTTGACTAGTTTGAAATATTCCTTGATGTATATATGATGAGTACATACTAAAGGGTGCAGTCCCTTAATCTCCTTATAACTCCAGGAAAAGGCATCTAGATGTTTTCTCAATAGGCTGCATAGTTCCTTCTCCTAGGAAGTGGATAAGGATGGATTGATTTTCAATGTTCTTTCTGGGCTGAAATCTATATTCTTAACACGAAGAGAAATAGGATCGGCCACACAGAGATTAGTTGAGGGGTTGTTTTGGGCTTCTCTTGCTATGTCTTCTAATGGTGATGCACTGGGAGATGGATTCTGAATCAAATATTCAATCATATCATCCTCATCTTGCAGTTTCCCCCCCATGGTGAGTTCTAATGAACAAAGCGGTGCAGAATAAACTTCATCTTTGCCCTCCTCCTCCAACCAGAGAGGTAGATCATGTTCGAGCAAGGGTTGGGAAGGAGGATACAATGTTAACTATTTGGACATGTGCCCATTTCTTATAGTCATGTTCCCAACTCGGCAGTTGATGTAAGCATCGACTGTAGCCAATCAGGGTTTTCCCAGAATGAGAGGATACCCAGTGAGCTTTTCCTTTGGCTGGAGAACTAAGAAATTAGCAGGGTGCTCCCAAGAATCAATGCAGACCATCATATCTTCCACAATCCCCTCAGGGATCACGGTGGAGCAGTCTGCTAGCTGCAGTACCGTTGTGGTCTTCCTCGAGGAGCCCTGGAGGTTAAGTTTGAGCGTTGTGTCCTTCATCATCAAATTAATGGAAGCCCTTAGATCAATCAAGGTATGGGGGATCATGGTGCCATTATTTTGGACATCAACTACTGGGCTTCCAGGGTCTAGATATTTTGGACTGATTACCAGCCCCAACATCAGGTCGGAGAGTTTCCCTATGACATTGATGGTTGGTCCATCTCTCTTGCACCTTCCTCGATGCCTAAAGCACTTCTCTTTGATCAACCTATTGTAGATAGGCACGTCTTTTATGGCTTAGAGAAGTGGTATCTTTACACATAAATGTTTCAATTCTCCCAGGAGTTCAGTCTCTTCTAGGGTAGGCTATATTGTCATGGATAGTCTCTCAGGAAAGGGTGGATTTTCTTTAGGTTCGCTTTCCTCTATATCTTCCTCAACCTCCCTCGGTCAAGGCTGGTTATCTGGGAGAACTTTCCCAAATGGTAAGTTAATTTCTTGAATCTCCATAGCATAAGTTGGGCATGATGGTTCCCCACTATACACTTGTTGAGCCTGTTTGTTGTTCGGGTTCGGATTTGGCTGGGTAGGAATTTGGGGTTGCTTTGGTGGAGCAGAAGGTAATGGTTGTGGTTGGGCAGGTGGTGGAGGCAAAAGAGTGGGAGGAGAGTTGTATTGGGGCCTCCACCTCTGATGAGGTGCATTCCACTAAGATTGCAACTGAGCATATGGTTGAAATGAATGGGTGGTTGGTTGGGCATGATATGGAGATGTGAAGGACCAAGGAGGAGATGTGGACCAAGAAGGATGAACAGGGGGCCCCAAGAAGGTATGGATGTGACTTGGTTGGGGTTGTAGTATGCCTGAGATGTCCCTTGCATCCCCTGCTGATATGGTCTAGGTCCATGCAGCCTCCTTTGGTTTATGTAATAGACCTGTTGAGTGACTCCTTTGGCCCCTTGGTATACAGATTTAAGTCCGAGCAAGGAAGGGAATTTTTCTGTAGAATGATTTTCTTTGCAGACTGAGCAAACCTATATAGAGTTCAATGGGCATTCATTCCTAGGATGCCTCCTTGTGCATCTAGGACAAAAAACGGCCAAAGCCCTCTTTGCTTCCTCTTGTTTTGTTTTGATATGTAAGGTATCCATTTGCATGGTAAGAGTCTACATCATATCACTCTTGAAGTCTTCTAGCATGCTTCCAATTTCCCCTTTAATGGATGAATTGGAAGAAGAGGTATTGGCTATGGGTTGAATCCCACTACCTTTCTTTCTGGATACTCTAGAATGGTTTCTAAAAATAGTCTTTATGTCCTCATAGGATAGTTGGTAGATGTCTCCCCCGACCAGCAGATGGAGGGTATATAAAAGGTCTTCCCAAATTCCCCTAAGCAGGACCAACTTCAGAGACTCAGGGTCAAGAGTACACCTGACCCTTTTGTAATTGAGCTGGAACCTCTCTTCATAGTCTTCCAGGGACTCATCACTTCCTATGGTCATTCGAAAGATTTCTTCTTTAGTATCTTTTGACCTACAATAGTCTCAATACTTGTTGTTGAAGGCTTCCTGCATCTGAACCCAAGTTGTGATTCTATTGCCAGGTAATCCCATGAACTAGCATAGTGCTACATCCTTGAGAGTAGAAGGGAACAATTTCAACTTTTTCTCATCTTCTACATAGTCATAAGTTTGACAGATGACAACAAACTCGAGCAAGAAGGTGTCAGGATCTTCTGTAGTCAAACCATGGAAATGAGGTAGGGCGGAAGGGCTTATATTCTTTGTTTTAGTGTCCCCATTGGTCTCTTGAATGGGAAAGGTACCCTCTATTCTCCCTAGCATTTATGTTTTTAGCCATTGGCTCCAAAGGAATGTTTTCTTCTTCTTCTTCCCATATAGGTTCTTCAAATATGTCTGGTTGTTCAACTAAGGGTTCTTCTTGATCGTAGCCACCGAAGAAGAGAGAAGGTTGGCTATGTGAAGTAGTGGGGGTGTTGGGAAAAAAGTTTCCTAAGTTATCTATATTCCTACGAGGAATGAAAGGAAATCATTTTGGTTGGTTTTTTTCTTTTTTCCCACTGATAGTACCCGCAGAAGCTGAAATTGATAACAAAACAAATTGCAACTAGCTGAAATGATCTTGCTGAATGGAAATTTGCAGAATTGAAAGGAAAGCAAGGAAATGTAGAACTGAAAGGAAAGGAATGACTAGTCTAATTTTGTTGAAATGAAATTTGCATAATTGAAAAGGAAAGCAAGGAAATGCAAAACTTGAAAGAAGAGAAATGACTAGTCTACTTTTGCTAAAATAAACTATTAGTAGAATGTTGCTTGAAGAAATAGAAGAAAGAAATAATCAAAAAATACTCTGACACTTCCCCATCAACGATGCCAAAAAGTGGTGAGCACCACTATTGCAGCAATAATGCTGCAACTCCTGGGCTGCCTACTTTACTCTTATCAACCCGGTAGTTTGTAACAAACTTGGAAGCGTCAGTGCTGTATACACAAGTACTAGTTCTCATTGTAGGTTGTCACTTGGTCAGCTGGCACAATATCACTAGGAGATCAGGCCAATTTCTGTGGATTCTAGAAGAATCTCTATATGTGATGAAAGGAAAGAAAGATTACTCTAAAGATGCTATTCTAACTACAGAAAGGAGAAATACTGAAATGTAAAGAAAACACAGTAAACACTAATTAACCAACTAATTCTACTTTTGCATAAAGCACTATGAAAACCATGAAAGGAATGCCATTACCTACTCAAGGAAGTAAACAATATCTAACTATGCTATTTATAGAAGTAAATAAGAGAAAAACATATTTTTGGATTTTTATGTGAATTTGACATGCATGTAATTTATTGTGTGTGAGTGTGGCAATGAATAGGTGGCGTGGAAGGGCGGTTTTGGGACTTGAGAGGATGTAGGATGGTGTGGATGGGTCCTAGGAGGTCTCAGGTGGCCTTCTGAAGGATTTTCCCACACTCAACTTTCAAAAGAAGTCCTACAGGAAAATCTACAGGAGAACACAGGAAATCTACAGGAGGAAAACAGGGAACGTACAGGAGGCCTACAGGAGGAGGCCAAGAGCAGTTTTCACTATTTTGAGGGTGTGATAGTGGGTGAAAAAGGAGGATGAAGGTTGGAATGAGGTGTTAGGGTGCCTAAGGTCTACCATGATTCCCCAGGAGAGAGAAAGATGATGGGGTTTGCTCAAGGAGAGAGGAAGAAGTTCTATGGAAAAATGCAGGAAACTAGAGCAGAATTGAGGTGAGATTTGGGAGAATTGTAGGGCACGGATCAGATGGAGGGTGTGATTGTTGATAAGCTGGCCTACTATTGGAAGAGATATTTTGCATAGAAATTGGCAGTCATCCAAGGAAATCAAGCGACAAGTGAAATGAATGCATTTAGGAAAAACAAATTTTTACATAAAAATGGTCTAAACTATCATCTATGAAAGGAAATGTTCAAAAATGCTATAGGGAAGGAAAGCATGAAAGAATACTATTGCAAATCAGGAAATGAACATTATGAAGAAGATCTAAAGCAAAGCAAAGCTGGACTATTAACCTACTAAAAAGCTGCAAACATTAGAAGTCCTATGAAGGAGGAAAATCTGTGTTTTTGCGGAAGAAAAAGAGTATTTGCCTCAAATCATGGTCCCAGAGGGAGGAAGAGAGGCCAAGGCACTATTTCTAGCCTTTTGAATCTTTTCTAGTCACTGCTTAACCTACTACAGAAAGTACATATGGAGGAAAACTACTAAATCATCAAAAAAAACCTATTCTTAACCATAAGAGAAATACATCTAATAGAAAACTAATCTATAAACTGAAACAAAGCATACCAATACAAGTAAAGAGGAGCTTGGCTACTTGGATTAAGGCCTAACCCAAGAGCTTCAGCCCTCTGAGGTAACTCAGTGCTAGCTCAAAAAGGATTCCATCTTTATTTTCAAAACAATAGCAAGATTACATGAAACTGTCACAAAATAATAAGCTCGAAATTTGAGGAGAGTTTACATAAGAAAAAATCTGGCCCTAGCGAGGCCCTAGGCCTCTCTACTTATACAAATGAAGATACCAAAAACTTCCTTAAAATTACGGAGGCTTGGCTCCCAAAGCTCAAGATAATCATCAGTCATTCTCCACCTGCACGACTGCCTTCTAGTGCATGATTTGGCTGCCTGTACTCTGAGCTGAATGAAGGGGAATTCGAAGTGAGGGGTAATAAATGAGGGGGATTCCCTCCTATAAGTCCTCTCCTCTATCCACTTCGAGTTATTGCTACCATTTTTCCACTGGATCCTTGACTTTGCCCTCCAAATCCTCAATAATTTGTATTAAATACATGTTAGACCACATGGCACAATAACTAACTCAACTGACTCTATAAGCATAAATATAATCAAAAAATCATATAATAAGCTAAGAGAATGGTTGATTTGACTAGGTTAGGAGGTAAAATGAGCCCATATAATTACCCACTTATGAGGCTCATCACACTATTGAATATGTTAAAGTTCAAGCAACTTCCAGATAATCTATCTTTTGAAATCCCCATGAAAGATGGATAATGTGTCAACATGCCTAAAGTTTAACCAGGGCCAACCATTCATGCCAACCCAGTACCATAGCAACACATGGCATGGATTTTTTTTACCCCTTGGTTGGGTTCCATGTGGACCACCTTGCATATTCATTGATGACATGGAAACCTTGACATAGCTATTGAAGTGACAAATCACATATGTAAAAATGGTGAGAGTGGCACATGGCCATTAATGGTTGGCCCAAGATGGTGACATGGTAGTGAAGGATAACATGGCTAGTGATGATGACATGGTGTGATGAGGATAACGTGACATATTATCATGATGGCACATGGAATTTCAATATGGTAATTTTAACTAACCAATAAGTACCAATATTTGTGACACATGACCTGCCTAGAACATTTGATGTGGTTGGTATGACATCATAGTAATGTCAACAATGAGGTGACTAATATCATTTAAATCCTAGTCATTTAGCATGGTCACATAGGTCATATTGGTTCCTTAGGAAGGTTTCCTTCATGTATATATGAGAGGCATTATTCGAGACTTAAGTGCATCAACAAAGTGGAAGAACAACATGAAGGTATGACCTTCGTGGCTAGTCTGAGGCATCACATCTTGGTAGGTGTAGGGTCAAAACTCTGTATAGCTCTATGGTATGACACGGAGAGTGTGCATATCATTCGATTGGTTGTTTGTTTGGTTGGTAAGTACATCCTTGGTTTATGGTAATACAAATATTTTTGACGTTGAGTAAGAAACTCATTTGATTGGTTGTTCATTTGGTTGATTGGTCTGACCTTGGTTTGTGGAAAGACAAGTATTTGAACTAACGTGGAGAATGTAGTTAATTTGAATGATTGATTGTTTGGTTGGTTGGTTTGATCCTATGGCAATACAAATATTTTTGACATGGATTAAGCATCTCATTTGATTGATTTTTCATTTGATTTATCAATTTGAGCCTAATTCATGGCGAAACAAATATTCTAACATGACATGGAGCAAGTAGTTCATTTAATTGGTTGTCAAATTGATCTGAATATTATTATTTTTTATCAATGTTATGTTATCCCAATGAGGCTATGGAGGGTATGATTGGATAGTCATGTCCAAGACCTTTCCAATGGTATATCACGCTTGGAAAAATCCCCCCTGAATGAGAAGTTATGATTGTTTGAAGTTGGTAGCTACAATGTAGACCAAAAACACCAAAATCATTTGAAAATCACCAAACTTGTTAAACATCATGCATCTCCTGAGTGGATCTATGAACTTGTAATGAAATATACAATGGATATTAAAACAACCTATGCATTTTTTAATATGTTAAATCTCAAGCAACTTCTAGAGAATCTGGTTATTGAAATCCTCATGATTGATGGATAATGTGTTAACATTCCTTAAGTTTAAAAAAATCCATCTGTCCGTGGTATCCTTGTCCTATAGCAACATATGGCATGGCTCTGTTTGACCCCTTGGTTGTGTTCCATGTGGACCACTTTGTACAATCATTGATGATGTGGCAACCTTGATGTAGCTATTGAAGTGACAAATTACATGTGGAAAAATGACAACAATGACACGTGGCCATTAATGATTGGCCTACGATGGTGACATGGTAGTGAAGATTGACATGGCTAGTGATGATGATGTGGCATGATAAAAATGGTGTAGCATACTTTCATGATACCACATGGCACTTTTATTTGACCAATAAGTGCAAATCTTGGTGAAACATGGTCCACTTAGAATGCGCCACATGGCAGATATGATGTCATAGTGATGTCAACAACTAGGTGACTAATAACCCTTAAATCCTTGTCATTTGGAATGGTCACATGGATCACCTTGGTTCCTTAAGAAAGTTTTTGTCATGTATAAATAAAAAGCATGAGTGGAGACCAATAAGTCCATCAGCAAAGTGGAACAACAATGTGAAGGAATGGCCTTTGAGGTTAGTTTGAAGCATTGTAGCTCTTTGGTCGTAGGGCCAAAAACCTATGGAGCTCTATTGTATAATATGGAGAGTGTGTAGTTCATTTGGTTGGTTGATTTGTTTAAACTTGGTATGTGGAAATACAAATATTTTTAACGTGGAGTAAGCAACTCATTTGATTGATTTTTTTTGGTTAATCTATCTGACATATTTTTGTGTCAAGACAAGTATTTGATATTACATGGAGTGTACAATTCATTTTATTGGTTGATTGTTTGGTTGATTGGTCTGAATCTATGGAAATAAAAATATTTTTGATGTGGAGTCAACATCTCTTTTGATTAGTTGCTCGTTTGGTTGATTGGTTTGATCCTAGTTTATGGCCAAACAAATATTTTAGCCTAATGTGGAGCAAGTAGTTCATTTGATCCAACCCTAGTTCATGACAAAACAAAAATTTGTTCTAACCTAGAGTAAGCAACATATTTGATTGGTTATTCCTTTTGTTGATCAGTTTGACCCTAATTTGTGGCAATACACGTATTTTATCTGACGTGGAGTGTGCAATTAAATTAATTGGTTGTTTGTTTGATTGATCATCCTAACTCTATGGCAATCCAAATATTTTAAATGTAGCATAAGCCACTCACATTAGAGAAATTTTGAGGTCTAAAATGGGACTCACAACAAAAATATATAGCCAAAATCAACCTTAAAAGAACCAATAGGATTCAAGATGATGATGTCAACCATGGGGGATGATTCACCATTTTTGGGGTAAAAACGTAAAAATGTTAAAAATTAAAAAAAAAAAAAAACTATTTTTTTCAACTTGTATTTTCAACTTATCTCCCTATGATTTTACTCAAATTTGAAGTGGGTGCACTCACTAGATGCATAATTTTATTCCTCATCTGATGAGTACCCATGTTTCTTAATTTTGATGGACCCTGCTACATATAAAATGAGAAATACATGAAAAACGTGATTGCAATCATGTTTTTTCATGTATTTCTCACTTTTCAAGTAGAAAGGTCCATCGAAAGTATGAAATATGGTTAGTCCTTGGACGAGGAATTAAATTTTTCATTTAACGAGTGTTCCCGCTTGAAATTTGAGTAAAAGCATACGGAGATAAGTAGAAAATATGAGTTGAAAAGGTAGTTTTTTCTTTTTTCGCTCGATAATTTGATGATTTAATCTAATCTTATCGTATTATTTCCACTATTTTTTAACAAGTTCCCTTAGGAGGTCCACTTTAGACCTCAAAATTTCTCTAATGTTTGATTGGTTGTTCATTCTGACCCTAGTTCTTAGCAAAACAAATATTTTAACCTGATGTGGTGTGACTAGTTCATTTGATTGGTTGTTAGATTAAACCCTGGTTCATGGCAAAACGCATATTTGATTTGATGTGGAGAGATAATTTCATTCGATTGGGTGTTTGTTCGGACCTCCTTGGCTCGTGGCCTAAGGTAGAGAGCATAACTAAATTGATTGGTGATTGGCTTCAGATGTAGGATGGCTTGGAAAGCGCAGTGCATGTTGGTATGGTCTTGGTCTCAACAACCTGACATGGCAACGATCTCAGGGTATTCCTTGATAAGTTATGCATACCAGTTTTGCACAAAGAAATCTATAGCATAGTTGGTCTGTGTATGTTTGCATGCTTTTGAGGTCGACGTTTGAGCCCATTTATAAGTTGATTATTTTTTATTCTTTTATTTGGAAATGAAAATCAATTCTATCAAAAGTTTATTCCAATTGAAGGTAACTAGCTTGTAGAACATCCACCTAACCTTGTGCATTTTGTAGAACATGTTGGATACCTATACCAATAGGTTTCATATTTCATGATTGGCAAATATAAGTGCCAAATATGCTCCATTTTTGCTGCCACAAAGGTTCCATATTTGCAAAAGAAAGAAAAGGTACATCTAGGCCTGCATGCTAACAAAAGTTTATGGATGATTCAACAGCCTAATCTGGATCATGCCATGTTTTAAATTTATGTTGTAGAATAGAGAATGAAATCTGTCCAAACTGTTTAATCTTGGCAGATCAGTAGCTAGGTAGAGAAGCTAAGGTTCCCAACTGCTTAATCTGGGACCTTGGAAGGAATAAGGGTTGTGTTAGATAGGGAATGAAAGCAAAAAGCCAATGAAAAGAAAATGCATTCAAAGGGTTTGCAAGTCCAAGTGCACCCTCCAAGAAGGAATAAAAAATGTTAGGTGAATTAGTTGGGTAGGTAGATGGGGTTGCAGAAATGTTGTCTCTTTCAAGACTAAAGTCGCTGAAACATCTACAGGAAAAGCAACACACTGGAGCATGACTAACTCCCTTGTTCTCATTTGTTTATCACTCCTTACTAACACCCCTTCATCTACTGGTTTATACAGCAAACTCAAAATTTTTGTCATGGTACTAATGGCCTTCAAAAGCCACATTTTTTGTGTAAAACTCTTTTCATTTTCATCTACTCTTGATTCCAAGTTATTTTCAAAGAAAACTTGGTTGAATCAGCCCTCACTCATGTCTCCTCCATATTGACAACTAACTCTATTACTTAGCTCCCTACACCCCACTATCCCTATTATTATAAACACCATGGTGTATAAACCCCACAATGCATAAATATCCCCTCCTTGGCACTATAGCCATAATGTTCACCCCTTGGGAATTGAATTCACACCTGGTCAAGGTCAAGCACCCATGCTCCCCCTTTGCTCCATCTCCATTAGTTTCCCTAGTCCAAGAGTTCCATTTTTACCTTCAAAAACCTTTAAAACCCATAAAAATCACCCAAAGGGCGGAGAAACTATGAAAAAATCCTTCTCCCGCCTTATCCTAAGGTCGGGAGCCAGTATACCCTTTCACATTGATAAAAAACCCATTTGGACCCCTTTCCCCTATAGTTTCTACCTTCGGAAACATGTATACCCAAACCATATATAAAACCCAAAAATCCATGCATTCCTAAGGCTGGTCGATAACATTATTTTTATAAAGAAAATCAATTAAAAATCATCGAATATGTTTTGGCATATGGAGGGGCCCGCCGGTCACTAATTGCCAAAGAAATATTGTTTTTAATGCTCGCCCACTGGCCACTATCTTCCGTGCAGATCACCCGTCCGATGACCGTCAGATGGCACCTATCTCAGATCTATGGTGCACAGTGGTTTCGGGCAATCCCGACGTCCGAAGGTTAATGAAGGCAGGCGTTAAGGGCTCGTGCAAGTTGCTCGCCCGACAGCCGTTGGATCGAGCGCTTCCAGATCGACAGCCCACATGAATATCGAAGCACCCTACGTGTCTGACAGATACCTTCCGATATCTGTCAGACGCTTGCGTCAGGCCAGCATCACGCAGGGACACATGTCACTCCCTGATTGCATCGGAGCATCGCCTGACAATTCCTTCACCGTACAGGGCCAGTTCC
>APFE031264155.1:293472-330830 GCA_000404065.3 Pinus taeda | reverse complement strand
TCTCATGGAAGCTTCCTAATGATAAGGACAATCCCATGAATCTTGTGGATGATCCTATCTCCTTCTCCTCTCTCTATATAAGCTTGTCCTTTTTCCTTTGATAATCTAGTTAGTAGTTCTACTCTTCAATCTCCAAATTCTAAGTCCCAAAGTCTAAGAATTGTTAAGCTCATGCTACAAGAGGCCTTGTTCATCTCCATAAGGCTATATCTTTAATGAGGAGATCTTTGTCCAAGTAACCAAGGAGAGAGAGGCTTGTTCCCCATTCCCAACAAGCTTTACAAGGCATGTGTTGCTGATCACCCAGCCAAAGGAGGATTTGACGTCAAAACTTGGTTGTATTCTTCTTTGTTTATCAATAATAATAGATGACCATCATTATGGTTCCACTCTTATTGTCTTTATAATGATGTTTGAGTTATATCCTTTCTGACTGATATATAGTTGCATTTCTTGGATTTTATGCTTGTATTTGTGTTGTTCTTTGCATGTGCAGGTGTCCGTTCACGAGGATCGTGGTGATTGTTACTAGCTAGAGCGAAAGAATGGGACCGACGACTCTTCTACAAATACTAGCGTTGGATTCGAGGTAGGCCCTCATCATCGGTCTTTACTTTGCAATTAGGAACCTGCGTGTTACCGTTGTTTGATTGTTGCTAGACCCCATTTAGGCTAGTGGGATCGCCTCTGTCCGCAGAGGAGATTTACCTACACAACAGTTATTGTTATGTAGACCCTGATTATATTACGACCCTTTGGACTCCTATATATACCAAGGAGGTCTTGTGTTTTGTATCATCGAGGAATTGTTCATTTGCATGATGAAAAAGGAGGTTTCCCCCTCAAATATTCTTATTTTAAGGTCTTTTATCTATCTTTTCTCATGTTTTGTTATATGGTTAAATAACATTTGGTATCAAAGCTTTAGATCCTAGGGTTTCATTGTTTCAAATAGGTCATCTCGGTAATTTTGCTATATTTTTTTTCAGCGAGGCTTTAAAAGCTATTTACCTCGTGGATTTGAAATTTTGTTGAACCTTGTATAAAAATTTTATATCTTGGTTTTCAATATATTAAAAAACATGGGATGAGAAAGTTAGGGTTTCTGCATGCTCTAGAATTCAGCCTCAAACAGGTGTCCCAATGAAAATCATCATAACTTTCCCTTTAAACATCATAATTGAATTATATAAAAATCAAATGAAATTCCATCGACATTGGTTTCTTGGATATCATTTTCATGGACGAAGGTAAAAATAGTGACACGTGGCATCTAAACAAGTTCACTCTACTGAACTAGTCGATAATTAGGCCACAGTGAGAAATTTGGTATAACACTAACTTGAATATTCCAATTTCATTTTTATTTGTGGCATTAGAAAGAGGACGCAAAGAGCTACCAAAGGATGAAATTTCAAATCTTGGAGCACTTACATTACAACGATACAATAGTTTCAAGATCTTTCTCCTAAAAGAAAGAAAAATGTGTGTATTTTTTAAGTTTGCATAACTTTTGTTTGAAAAATCAGTTTGTAGTGATTCAAGGGGCATAGTGGAGCATATATATCATTAAATGGTTCTAGAATTACTCCTAAACAAAGGAACTATTCACCAATTAAGCCCTAATAAATCTCCACTGTAATGCATGAAAAAGAAGAAATGCAACATGTTCTATCAAAATTGCGAGAACATTTTTTTTTCTCACAAAGAGAAACCAAAAATTAATTGGGAGAAATGAATGTTACAATTGAAGGTTTAGAAGCAAAAATAAAAAAGGACATGGGAGTTTTGGAGGGTGGTTTAAAACCAGACATGGAAGCGATGATGTATATCAAAATGGAATGGTTGAAGGAAGGGTTGACAAAGTTGTTGCAAGAAAGGCTTCCTAGTGGTGATAAGGTATTCCCTAAAAATAAGGATGAGGAAAAAAGGAATATGAATTATGATTTTAAAGACTTGAATAGTTGGTTAAAGACTAACACATTCTGAATATCAATATGAGGAACATTTATGACAAAGATCTAGTAACATCGATACTATAGATGCAACAATTCTAATTTGATCTACATGATGTGTAACACACACAAAATGTATGCATTGCATCTTTATATTTAGAACCCAATTAGTTTGTATGATATCGATGGATTTTTTCTTGTAAAGCACTAGTCACATGGATTATTTTTATGGAGGAATTAGTAGCACATTATAAGGATACAAAGAGCAGTACCTTCTTTAGTCAAATGATAGATCTCAAACAAAAGGGTTCAGTTGGGGAGCACATTAAGGACTTCCAGAGACTATCAAGGTAGCAATACTCCAGAGAAGCATATAATTGATGTCTTCATAGGACTTTAAAAGATAATATCCAACATGTAGCTTGCCTTTGGGAATCTAAGTCATTGAAAAATGGATTTGAGGTGGAAAGAAATGTTGAAACAAAAAGTATGGAAACAAGGAAGTCTATCACTCACAACTATTAAAATGGAAATGTCATTGATCCTGACTTCCCACAACCTATAAGATCGATGTCAGATGAAATGGAGGAAAAAAGAGAAAAGGGGCTTGGTTACAGTTGTGATAACAAATACACTAAAGGTCATAAGTGTGCTAAGAATAAATTATTTTATATAGATTGTGAAGTGAAGGAAGGGAAGGAACAAGAAACATCAAAATAATAGTATACACATTAAGAACTAACCCTAGAGAAAAAATAAATGAATCGAACCATATCTTGTAATGCATTAGCAGGAATTACTAGTCCTTAAACTCTTAAGATGGAAAGATATATCAAGAAAAAAAAGGTAATCGTGCTGATTGATTCGGGTAGTACGCATTATTTTATTCATTGTAAGATAGCCAAGGAATTTAATTCCTTACCATATCTAGCCCCATAGTGTCAAGTGATGGTTGCAAATGGAGGAACTATAAATTTATTATAGAAGTTCTATATTATTAAGATAACCATGGGGGAATATGTATTGAATAGTCTAATTCTTTCCATTCCAGTGGGTGTTGTTGATGTTGTATTAGTAGTCCAATGGTTATAATATTTGGGAATGATAGCTTAATTTTCAAGAATGTTTCTTGAAATTTTTATGGGAACAGAATGAAATTGAATGAAGGGGTATCATAGGGAAACCATGGAAGATAATGAACTTTGATGGCATGAAAAATCTTTTGAAAAAATAACAAGGCGTAATTGCACAATTATGCTCACTAGATGTTCAAACATTGAAATCATCCATTTCTCCATAGCTCCAAAGAGTCTCAGACAATCATTCCAAGCTATTTGAGACTCCAAAAGGTCTTGCACCTATTCATGATCATGATCATACTTAAATTGATTCTAGTAAGTGTTGCTCCAAAAATCAAAGCTTACAAATATCGCTATTCCGAAAAGAGTGAAATTAAATATATGGTTGTAGAAATGCTAGAGACAGGTATAATTCAGCATGATGAAGTTATTTTTCTTCTCTATTATTATTGGTGCTGAAGAAGGATGGATCATGTCATATGTGTACAAATTATAGAGAGTTGCGAAGCTCACTATTGAAGATAAATTTCCCATTCCTTTCATTAATGAATTGTTGGATGAATTACATGGAGCAATTTACTTCACCAAGTTGGATCTGTGTTCTGGATATCTTCAAATTAGAATGAAGATATAAGAAATTCCAGAAAAAACATTCAGAACTGATGAATTCTATTATGAATTTTTTGTTATGGTTTTGGCCTTACTAATGAACCTTCCACATTTGAAGATTTGATGAATTCCACTTTCAAATCCTTTATTAGATTTATTTTTTTTAGCATTTTTTGATGATATACTAATATATAATAAGTCTTGGAAAGATCATGTTCAACATGTTGATAGGGTGCTTAAACTATTATAGGAGAAACAATTTAACGTAAAACCCTCCAAATGTTTCTTTGAGGTAAAGGATGTGGAATATTTGGGTCATATTGTATCTCATGAGGGTGTTGCGGTAGACCCTAAAAAAATTAAATCCATAAAGGAATTGAAAATTCCCACAATCTTAAAGCATCATTGAAGATTTTTCAGGTTGATAGTGTATTATCAAAAGTTTGTTAAAAATTATAGGAAAATAGAAGCACTTATAACAACATTACTGAAGAAAAATGCATTTTTTTGCACTCCGAAAGAAACTAAGGCATTTGAACATGTTAAGTAGGTTATGTGCCAACCTTTGGTTTTAACTACACCGTACTTCACAAAAACCTTATTGTGGAATGTGATGTCTTAGGATATGGAATTGGTGTTGTTTTAATGCAAGAACAAAGACTCATTTCTTTTGAAAGTTGTCCAATCAAAGTAAAGTATTTACACAAGCCTATTTATAAGAAGGAAATGTTAGCAATATTACATGCATTGAAGTAATGGTGCACATAGTTAATGGGAAGACACTTCAAGATAAAAATAGATCATGATAGTCTTAAATATTTTTTGGAACAAATATTATCTATAAAAAGAACAACAAAAATGGGTCACAAAGATGTTGGGTTATGACTCTGAAATCATCTACAAAAAAAGGAAGAAAAATGTTGTTGTAGATACACTCTCAAGAAGGGATGAGGATATGGAAGCATTGTTCTATGCTATTTCTCTTATCCAACCTTATTGGATAACTAAAGCAAGGGATGAATGGAAGAATGAAAAATAGGTGTGGATACTCCTTCAAAAGATGAATGAATATCCCAGTACATCTTATACATTTATCTAGAAAAACGATTCATTATGGCACAAAGATCACCTATATCAATGTAATAACTCCGAACTTAACCAAGAGATTCTTTTGGAATTGAACACCTTTCCTTTAAGAGGGCACTCATTATTTTTAAGAACTTACCACATGGTCAAGAAGGAACTTTTTTGGGATGACCTTCAGTTTGATATTCAGAAGTTTGTAGTAGAATGTTTGGTTTTCAGAAAAAGTAATGTTGAGACAATTAAGACCCCATGTTTGTTACAACCTATATCAATTCTAAGCCAGTGTTGGGAGGAGGTCCCAATCGATTTATAAGAGGTTTTTCCAAGTCCAAAGTAAACAGTGTCATTGTTGTGGTAGTTAATAGAGATGTAAATTTTTCTTAGGGCTATAATTTTATTTTCTTTGATAATTGCATTTCTTCTTTTACATATTAAATTCACCTGAAAGCATCATATCATTATTAATATTTACATCATTATTCAACAACATATGAAACTATATAGAAATAATAATATCATCATCAATGCAGTGGAACATAAAGGAAAAATATAATAAAAACATTCACACATAGAGACACTAGGATTGGTTGGGGACGAACGCAAAACCCACTATGGGGAAAACCCTTTCAAATTATTATTATTATTATTGGATTGTCACTAAATGATTCAACGAAAGAGAGTATAATGATCTGTATCTTCATCCATACAACTAAACAATAACCATGAATATGATCCCAAGAAAAGCAATCAAAATAAGGTTCTAGTAAGAGTACTAGTCATATATCACTTCATTAGGCTATAGTCAACTTCCATAATTTGAGGTCAACTATAGTCAACGGCAGAAATTGATGAAAAACAAAGCCTACTTTCTAACTACAGGGAAGGCATGTTATGCATGTGAATCAGAGGCTTCAACTGCATGGATGAGCTGGCCTGTGTATGGTTGCAACTGATATTTCTACATGACATTGCTATGGTTGAGATCCAAAACCTTAAAAAATAGATGACAACTTTCGACACTGCAATTTCTCCTTTGTAGGAACCCTTTCTCAATAGATATTCCTCAGACTTGTGCGAGCAAAGAACAAGTAAGAGAAATAGAAGAATGATACAGGATGAATGGAAAAATGAGGGTCACTTGACTTATATTTATAACCATCCATGGCTGTCGAATTTTCTTTAGGTCTGACCTGATGAGATGTGCATGTTTGGGGATTAGTTCAATATTACACTTTCCCTTGTCCAAATTGAGTGGTTGAATAGTCAAAATTGTTCATCTTCAAAAGAGGAATCTCACCTCATGGTTGGAATTTCTCAATAAGCTGCCAAATTAAAAATACATACCAAGTATGCATGCTTTTATGCATTATCTCATCCTTTCAAAGCCTGCACAATCACTACTTCATTTATGGAAAAAATTCAAAAGCTACATGGAAACCTAAATATTATTGCAAGTGAGAGAGATCCCATTTTCGTTAGAAATTTTTAGACAAATTTTTTTTCGTTTTTGGTTACTCAATTAGCTCATAGCTCATCTTTTCATCCTCAATCTGACGACAAAATTGAGATAATGAACAAATTTTTGGAATGAAATCTTACTTATTTTGTATCTAATAAGAAAACATAATGTGTCAAGTGGTTACCTCTAACAGAATGGTGGTATAGCGCTTCCTTCGATATCGCAAAAAAATTGACCCCATTTATGGTACTTTATCGACATCATCCACCATCCATCACATCGTCTTTAAGAGAAAATTCTAAGGTTCACGTAGTGGAAGATCACATCAAGCATCAAAAACAAGTTTTTCAACTCTTAAATTATAACCTTAGTCTAGTGTAAAATCAAATGAAACAATATGTGGATTAGCATCACAATGAAAGAAGTTTTATAGTAGCTGATTGGGTATTTTTATGGCTAACCCCATACAAAAAAATGCACCTCAATAAAAGTAAGAAGGATGATAACTTACCACCCAAGTACTATGGTCCTTACAAGGTGCTACAAAATTTTGGTACTATGGCATACAAGTTGGAATTTTGGGAATCTTCCTGAGTACACCCATTTTTCCATGTTTAATACTTATATAAGGTTATAGGTGAAAAGATCCTAGTTCAAACATTATTGCTAGAGCTTAATGAAGAGGGAAAAATATTATTGGAGCATGAAGAAATTATAGAAACAAGAATCTGACAACTAAGGAATCGATCAATTTTAGAGTATCTCATTAAGTCGAAGAACTTACCTACTAAAGATTCCACATTGGAGGATGAGTATTTTATACAAAATCATCCATAACTACTCAAGCATTGAGGAAAAAAGTTGTTTGAAGAAGAAGGGAATGTTAGGTCGTTATAATACTAGTGTAGCACCCATACTATTATTGTTATGCCCCATGTAGTCCCCATATTGTTCTTGTTGTTCCCCATGGAAGTCCACTATTGTTAATCTTGTGCCCTTACATTATTATTTTTATGTAGGCCTTGATTATATTATGACCCTTTAGACATACATATATACCAATTTTATCTTTTCATTTGTATCATCAAACAATTGTTCATTTATATGATGTAAAAGGAGATTCCACCCTCAAAGAGGCTAATTTTCAAGTCGTTGATCTATATTTTTTTTTCTTTTTCTTTTTTTATCTAGTTACATAACACAACCCTATTGTTGCACTCCATATATTGCGCTAGCCCTATGAAGGCCTCCACCTTATCCTTTCCATGCTCTTTATCCCTAATGCACGGTCCTACACTTGCAAAAATAAAATAAAAAAATCTAGCCTCCAACAACCCCCAACACAAAAAAGTAGCTCGTCCTCGAGCCACTTATTCCTTCTTCTATTCCCATGGTTTTGGAACCTATAATGTTAATGAGGTTGTCTTCTTTCCTTTGATATGGCTGCCAGAGGGTGAAACATAAAATTCTATAATAACCATGGTGAAAATTCCATGTAAAAATATATAAATACCACAGATGATGGGACATGTATTCCAAGATGAATGGTGGGTAGGACATCTCAGCAGGGTGTTAATATGGTTGTTTATGGCTAAGGAAATTATCAAAGGCAATTGATAAGGTATTAAAGAGGAAAAAAGGTATTTTGGCACATTTATTTTTGAAAATAATAGAAATTCGAAGAACAGGAAGGTGAAAGGTGACATGTTGCATAGGATGAGAAAATTGAAGCTAAATAATCGAAAATGAAGAGAATAGAGACCTCATTTATAAAAAGGATTTTGAGGATCAATTGGTAACCTTTTTCCAGTTCAGTGTTGGAGCTCTTTCATTATTATCTCTCCTCTCTCATACCTGTGGATACTTAGATTTTTCTTGGATCACTCTTGGAGGATCTGGCATACTTGGATTTTTGGAACATGAAGGCAAAGGATGAGTAGGAAAGTGCATGAGGGCATGAGGATCAGTAGCAACATCAGATTTTCTTCCAGGTGCCGAGTAGGATGTATTATTGCTTCACTATTTTTGGCATGCAAGGCACATGCATGTGGTTTATTGGTCATGATCTATCACTGACCTAGAGGATTGCCTAGATCGATAATGGATTTTCCTAGCCTTTCCATTCCCTTGATAACCATGGTGATTGTTGGTTTATTTTCATTATTTTATTTTGGTTGGTTCTCATGTTTCCTTTAGCTTGGGTTGAGTTATTAGTTCCTAGAGCATTGGTTGGAAAAATTCTTTCGAAGCCCTATAATGACTTGGGTTGACCTATTAGTCTTGGAGCCTTTGGTTTGACAAATGCTCTGGAGCCCTTGGTGGGTTGAGTTCCTAGTCATGGAGCCTTGGTTGGACAAACACTCTCAAGCCATGTACAACCTATGGGTTGAGTTACTAGTCCCAGAGCCTTGGTTGGAAAAATGCTCTAGAGCCTAGTATAAGTTGTTGGTTGAGTTACTAGTCATGGAAGCTGGGTTGGAACAAACTCCTATGAGCCCTTAAAGGTTGAGATAGAGACCGACCTAATGTTGGTTTTGTGATGTCTGACCGTCAGGGTGAATGTCTAAAGAGAGATTTGGTTGAGCCATTCTACGCTTGGGTGGAACGTGATAGTCCCGTCTCCATTTGGTTCATTGCATTCATTAATGAGAAATCCATTCCCTTTATTTTCACATTTAAAGGTACTGATTTATTTATTGATTTGATGGATGATATGTTTATTATATTTTTGTTCCCAATATGATGGTTATATGCACATTTTATGACAACAACTATGTATGGATCTTATCATGGTTTTACTTGTATGTGAATGGATATTGTATCTACGACCTAATAGATGATAGTGCAACAAATGGCAATAGGGAACAATGGTTCATAACGATTCTCAGATAAGTATGAGATCTGTACACTTAATTATGTTGTTTACACTTGTAGATTACAAGTTGATCATATGTTTGACAGAATGCCTATCATAGCTAGTAGGGATCCAATCAAGGTCTTGAACAAATAATTTCTTTATTACTATCATTTCCATGTTAATTTATTGATTTAAGGAGATGGTTCAGTTTTGAGCAGTGACCTGGGCTCTGGACTTGAAAAAGAAGCTCAATTCCCAGAGTCTCTAGCATAGCACTGACAATTTGGGTCCACATTCGCTGGGAGGCTAGCCTGTGACAGTGACTTTAGGTTGTTGGTTGTTTCCTTCCCCATAGCATCAAAGTGACTATGGACCAAGAGACCTAAAGTAGTAGTGGGACCTAGGAACAAGATCTTTGAGTTCTTGACTTGTCCTCTAAGGGTTATGTTGATGATGTTGGATGTCTGTATTGTGTGTTTCCGTTGGTTCCACTTTCTTAATGTGACTTAGGAGGTCGAATCATATCATAGCAGTCCCTCATCGCATGTTTACCCTGGATGGCCAGTGGTTTGGGTAAATGTGGGAGGAGGGTGTTATAAAGCGGTATTAGAGTGTAAATGTGGTCTCCTTGGGTTGTGTGTTTATAATGATTTCATGATTGGTTTCATATGTATTCCTTATGCATGTAGTCTATTTGCTTGTTGCATTTGCATGGTGTTGATCATGGTTGTAGTGATGTCGCCATGAGAAGGTTGAAGTTGTTGTCATGGAGCATGTCTTCATGTGTGGATGGTTGATTATGCATTTGTTATGAATGTATGGTCTTGGTTATAGTTATGCATCAATAGTAAGTCAAACATGCCTTGTGAATTCATTATATGAAATTTAGGTCATCATTGGGATATTGGTTATTATGATGATAATGTGTTGGCTGAGATAGAAGAGGAGATGCAGAGCATTAAAATGAAGTTGCATCATTGGACATTGATGCAAAAGAAGATTGTCATACATGTATTGTATGATTGGCATGAAGGTATGTAAGTTAAGAATTTCCATATCCATTAGATTTATGTAGATGCCGGTTGATGTTATGGTCACATGCGTGATAGATGTTAGTTTATTAGTGTAGTTATATGCACATATGTCGGATAGTCAAGAATGATAGTAACTTGTAGTTGTATCCATTGCTATTGTTATTTTATATTAGATAACCTGATGATTATGTTATGTGTTGTTGATGAGTACGTTATAGGTTAACTTGTTGTTGTTATATGACAATAGCTTGAGGATTAGGTTTTATGTTGTGGATATATAGTTTATTGTTATTATGGCGTATTAACTTGACGATTAGGGTTATTTGATTAAGATCTTGATGTTATAATTTGGATTGGTCATATGCATCATCGTTATGTTCATCGGATTGAAGATCTTGATGTTAAATGTATTGTGTTAACATAGTTTGACCTATGGAGATGATTATGGTTGCGATATTCACATATGAGCCGACATATTTCTGATATGGTGTCATACTAATCTAGATTGATCATACATATGTGATTTCTATGCATAAATGATGACTATTTATGAGTTAGGATGAGAAGATGTTGGTTAGTTAGTGGTATAGATATCATGATCTTATTTATGTTTGAGTTGACATCTTGTAATGTTATATCTTTCTAACTAGATTGATTGTTCAGACAAGATAGCCTCCCCTAAGATACATTGAGGTATCAGCTTGTTTACGTCATCTACTTTATGTTTGAATGTTTGATTATGTCATCTACTTGATTTATTTAACATGGTATGTTTGCAAGTTAATTGAATGTTTGATGAATTGCATAAATTCGTATGTGTTTATAAGGTTTCTTGCCGAAACGATCTTGTTTTAAGATGATTGTACTAATGCATATATTGAGATAGTTGATATGTACTTGAGTATAGTAAATGATAGTTGTAGCATTGTGTCTAAGGACTATGAGTTGACTATGAATTATGAAATGATTGTTAGTCTTGGAAAAGGTTGATCTCAAATTGATAGATATGATTGTCTTGATACTTGGAACATGTGGTTGACACGTGTGAGTAGTTGCAGGGTAACATGTCAGGTATTAGCATGATAAGGTAAAACTTGATATATTTATATAACTAATAGTTGGGTGATGTGATACTACATAGTAAGCCTTGATTACAACAATATAAAAAGGGTAAAAGAAAGGAATTGGAAAATAATTCCTTTCGTTATGTTTGGAAACCCTAATTCTAAATAGATGAGTGCCTTGCATATAAGAGGTCTTCTTAACCTTGAATTTTTTTGACGTTTTGTGGATATGTGCTATAGTCGTGAACATGTATTGGATAGGTATGTTAGTGAGTCTCTAGTTTCAGGTGGATTTGTCAAGGGAATTGGAGTCCCTTCAGAGATGGCGTGGATGTATTTAGTTGAAAGAAATGTGCTTGGCATGACAAGGTAAGGTAAACAATATATTGTTATATATATTTATGCATTGACAATTATGTGTAAGGGGAAGAGATTGCCATGAAATCATGAAGAAGGCTTGGGTTGAGCTTTCCTTCAAAAACATGGGGATTGAGTCATGGTGTTTTTTGTTACTCTTGTGATTTTGGTGTTTGGTGTTTTATTGTGCTTGATTGTGGTTTTATTTACGTCTTGTGGATGGCCATGCCACTTCTGTTGTGGTGTTATTATTGGTTTCATGGTTTCCTTCATGGTTGTTTCTTGTCTTTCCTTTTACGTTTTGAGTGCCTTGGGAATTTTTTGGGAAAGAGGAAAGGTTGATGGAGCTTCGGGAGATTTGTGTGGTACCCAACAGGTATTGTAAGACATGGATGAAGATTCGTGCATAAGTAAAGACATTCGAAGGTAAGACTATGATATTCTATTTGACTAGTTGGGTCCATTGCGGTAAATGGATAGTGGTAGTGCAGTCATGAGAAAAGTAACCAGAAAATGTACAGTAAATGGATATGAGTTGTCAGTTGCCTTGGCTATGTTGTGAACGATTGTTCTCAATGTTATGTATGAATTGATGAGCCCCGAATTGGGTAACTTATTAGGCTCATTTTGCCTAATTTTTCTTGATCAATCCACCATTTTTCATAGTTTATGCATGTTTTTCGAGTATGTTTATGTTAGTTGAACGAATGAGGGTGGTCACTTTACCAAGAAGGCTAATACGTGGTTATTTCAGGTTTTTTGGACAAATCTTGGAACAAAGCCAAGAAATTATGAGCCAGATGATAGCCAAGCATGAAGGAACAAGGGTGAGGATTCGTAGGAAGGTTGTCTCTTGCATTAAATGGCCCTTCCTTGAAGCCTCCACCTTCAATTTGGAGCTCAGCAGGTCACCAAAACGAATCCTAAAGGCAACCGAGCAGCTTGATGAAAAGTGACTGTTTACTAGCAGTTTGGACAGCCGAGCCCCTCGAGTTAAGGAGGGTTGTTGAGGCCCCTCATAGTGCATAAATAGGAAGGCTTTCAGCCTTCCTAGGTTACTTTTTTTACTGTTGTTATTTTGCACTAGGGTGTTGTTATTTTCTCAGCTCATTTTGTAGCTGTTGTTGTGTAACTTACTTATGAACATGGTTATTTTTGAGTAATGAAAAGCAGCTTTATTTGGCATCAGTTTTGAGTTTCATTAGGAGCCTGCAACTCTTGGGGTTTGGCCCAACCCAAGCACCAAGGCTTCCTTCATGTATTGTTATTCGCTTTTTATGTCTTTGCAAAACAATTTCTGTTAAGTAGATTAACATCTTGCTGGTTGCATAGGTCATGGTTGATGGTTAGATAGGCTTTTCATGTTCAGATTTAGTTGATATATTAATAACAGGGAAGAAGTTCAGAAAAAGGCCATCAAGCACCTCTAATCTCACCTCTCCCTCAGTGGGATTGTGAGCTGGGACAAAGGTGACATTGCTGCCAACAAAAACATTGTCTTTGCTTCACCATGCAATTAGAAGTGTTGGATTCTTAGTTTCCGAACTTGATATTAGTTTTGGTTGGCTCCTTAGGTTCATGATTGCTTAGTTGCATAGTCACTTCACATGATTTTGTTGCAAACAGACTTCTGTTCATTTTCGTTGCTATTATCTATGTCAGATTAGGTCAAAGTAAGTAGATCCTTGATTTTCCAAGTCTCTATATGTTTAGTTTGAAAAATAACTTGCAGACCACCTGTAGTACATCTTTCTCTGTCTATACTCCATCAATCCCATCCGCTCCATCCTCCAACCTGGATTCTTGCCTCACGTTTGCCATTTGTTTACTCTGCCCTAAATTCCCATATTTTTGTGCAACATTGCTCTACCTCTCTTTGAACAAATCCAACCATCCTCACCACTCTTCAACTCCATCCACCAAGCCCTGGACCTCCTTACACCCTTATCTCACCTCCATACCCACTGCTTCACCTTTTTCCCTCCATCAATTCTCCAAAATCCCCTTTCTCAACATCTTGTAGAAAATTACATCACATCCTGTAGAAATTCCAGATATCCTGTAGAACCCTTGCAGACTTCCTGTGGAAGCTCACGAAAGCTGTTTCTTGATAGCCAAACTTTGTGAAACTATATGGAACAGTGTTAGGACCCCTTAGGCCCTCTCTGAACCTTCCCAACCTCCTGCAAGCACCTCCTCTCACCAATCGCCTCTGCACAGTCAAAACTAGTTAAATCACATGCATGATAATTTTGACAACTTATTCAAAAAGTACAAAAAGATGTTTGTTTCAGATGTTACTGTAGAAGTAGCTTAGATACATGCATTTTACCTTCCTAGAAGTCAATGGCATCTCTCCCAGTAGCTTGCATCCTCTTTCTTGCATCAGTAGGTCTAGCTGGTAAAATTAGGGTTTGCTAGGGTTTGTGTTTTCTTTCCACTTTTTAGTTCCTTTCTGCAAGTAGATTAGCTTCCTTTGAGTTAGCTTCCATCCATCAGTTAAAAAGATTCTTATTAGAGCTCATAGAAGTTGGCTTAAGCTCCTAGCGGACTTGTGCCAGCTGACCAAGTGACAGCTGCGGCAAGGGCCAGTACTTCTGAATACAGCACCGTCGCTTCCAAGTTTGTTACGAACTACCGAGTTGATAAAAGGAAAGATGGGAGTCCCAGGAGTTGCAGCATTATTGCTACAATACTGGAGCCCACCATTCTTTTTGGCGCCATTTCCGGGGAAGCGTCAGAGTATTTGTGATTGCTGCTTTTCTTCTATTTTCTACTACAACCTTATGCCAAGTAGTTTATTTCATTTCCATTCTAGAATTTAATTTCCGCAAAAGTAGATTATAGAATTCCTGCTTTCCTAGACTAGCATTTCAATTCTACAAGTGTAGATTAGCATTTCAATTCCGCAATTTCAATTCTACAAGCGTAAATTAGCCTTTCAATTCCACAATTTCAATTCCGCAAGCGTAGCCTAACATTTCATTCCTGCAATTTCCTTTCAGCAAAATAGATTAGTCCTTTCCTATTTTCATTTCAATTCCACATTTTCATTTCGGCAAGATAGATTCTAGTTAGTTGCAATTCAATCTCTTTCAGTTTTGCAGGTACAAGCAAAGAAAAAAAAAAAACAAAAAGCAGCCAAAAATCTTTCATTTCATGCCTCGTAGGAACAGAGACAACACCGGAAAATTCTTACCCAACACCCCCACCACATCACTGAGTCACGCTTCTCTCTTCTTTGGTGGCCATGATCCAGAAGAACCTATAGGTGAACCTCCTGAGATATACGAAGATCCTATAACAGAAGAAGAGTAAGAGAACAACCCTCTCAAGTCCATGGTTGAACATAGAAAGGATATAGGAGATAACGAGAGAATAGAAGGTGCCTTTCCCATCCAAGAGACCAATGGGGACATGAAAATGAAAAACATAAGTCCCTCAGCCTCACCTCACTTCCATGGGTTGACAACTGAAGACCCTAATACCTTCTTGTTTGAGATTGTTGTCCTTTTTCGAACTTATGAGTATGCCGACCACGAGCAAAAGCTGAAGCTCTTTCCTTCTACCCTCAAGGATGCAGCATTACGCTGGTTCATGGGATTACCTAGAAACAGTAACACCACTTGGGCTTAGATGAAGCAAGCCTTTAACAAAAAATACCAGGACTACTGTAGGCCAAAAGAAACAAAGGGAGAGATATTTCGGATGACCATTGGAAATGATGAGTCTTTAGAAGACTACGAGGAAAGGTTTCAGCTTAGTTATAAACGGGCCAGGTGCACACTTGACCCTGAATCTCTAAAGCTAGTTCTGCTCTGAGGAGTCCCTGAAGACCTTCTTGATACCCTCCATTTGCTAGCTGGAGGAGACATCTATCAACTACCTTATGAGGACATAAAGACTATGTTTAGAAACCATTCTAGGGTAGCTCGGAAAAGGGGTAGAGGGAATCCAGTTTTAGCTAATATCACCTTCTCCAAGCATGAGTTTTCTAATCAGATGGAAGACCTCAAAAGTGAGATGAGACAAACCATTTCCATGCAACTTGATACATTCTGAATACAACAAAAGAAGGAGGAAGCTGAGAGGGCTTTGGCCATTTTCTATTCTAGATGTATAAGGAAGCACCCTAAGAATGAGTGTCCATTGCACTCAGTACAGGTATGCTTCGTTTGTTAGGAAGACCACCCCACAAACCAATGCCCAACCTTGCCTGGATTTAATGTCATGTACCAGGGGACTGAGGCGATCACTGAACCTCTCTACTTCCTCAACCAAAGGAGGTTGCATGGGCCTAGACCTTACCAACAGGGGATGCCAGGGACATCCCGAGCTTATTATAGCCCCAACCAATCTGCTCAAATACCTTCTTGGGGTCCCCCTGCTCATCCTTCCTAGTCTGCACCTCCTCTGTGGTCTTATCCATCTCCATACCATACTTAGCCTACTGCCCATTCATTTCCCTCACATGTCCAGCCGCAGCCTCACTGGAATGCACCTCAACAAGGGTGGAGGCCCCAATACAACTCTCTTCCTGCCATTCTGCCTCCACCACCTGCTCAACCACAACCATTACCTCTTGCTCCTCCAAGACAATCCCAGATGCCTCCCCAACTAAACTCGAACCCCAACAACAGACAGGCCTATTAGGTATACACTAGGGAGACAATATGCCCTACCTATGTTATGGAGATCTAGGACATCAACCTCCGATCTGGGAAGGTCTTTCCAGACTGCCAATTTCCTCCCCCGGAGGATGAGGAAGAAAAATAGGAAAGTGAACCGAAAGCCATTCCACCCTTTCCTGAGCGACTAACGCAAACACACAACCAAACCTAGAGGAGACTGAAATTCTGGGAGAACTTTAAGTAGTTGTGTGTGAAAATACCACTTCCGTAGGCCGTAAAAGATGTACGAATATACAACAAATTGATCAAGGAGAAGTGTTTCAGGCACCTAGGCAGGTGCAAGAGAGATGCCCAGACTATCAACGTCATAGGACAACTATCCGATCTAATGTTGGGGCAAGTAATTTTTCCAAAATATTTGGACCTTGGGAGTCTTGTAGTTGATGTCCACATCAATGGCACCATAATTCCCCACACCTTGATCTATCTAGGGGCTGCCATTAATGTGATGACTAGGGACTCTATGCTTAAACTCAACCTTCAGAGTTCCTTAAGGAAGAACTTGATAGTACTGCAATTAGTAGACTGCTCCACCGTGACTCCCGAAGGGATTATGGAAGATGTCCTGGTCTCTGTTGACTCTTGGGAGTACCCTGTGGACTTCTTGGTCCTTCAGCCAAAGGCAAAACTCACTGGATACCCCCTCATCTTGGGAAGGCCTTGGTTAGCTACTGTGGATGCTTACATCAGTTGTCGAGCAGGAAGCATGACCATCAAGAATGGGCCTATGTCCAAGCACCTAGTCCTCTATCCACCTGCCCAACCTCTGCTAGAACATGACTTACCACTCTGGTTGGAAGAGGGAGATGATGATGAGGTCTACTCTACACCTTTGTGCATAGTAGAAGCCACCAGGGGAGGTCCTCAAACCAAGGATTACTTGATTCAAAATTTGATTCGAAATCCACCTCCTGGTGCACTATCATTAGAAGAGTTGGTGGAAGATACCCAAGCCAGTGCTTTAGTGGACCATTGTGGGACTGATCCAACCTCTCCTAGAGTTAAGAATGTGGAATTTGGCCCTGAAAGAACCTTGAAGATCAGCCCCTCCTTATCTCCCTCCCAGGAGAAGGAGCTGCGTAGCCTATTGAACAACCATTTGGATGCTTTCGCTTGGAGCTATAAGGAGATGAAAGGAGTCCACCTGTCAGTCTGTACCCATCACATCTACATTAAAGAGGATTGTAAACCAGTTAGGCAGCCTTAGAGGAGAATGAATCCAACCCTTAAAGACATCGTCAAAGAAGAATTGCAAAAAATGTTGGATGTAGGATTCATCTACCCCATCTCTGACAGTGAGTGGGTCTCACCTCTAGTGCTTGTTCCCAAGAAAAACGGGAAGTGGAGAATCTGTGTAGATTACCGAGAACTTAACAAAGCCACCAAGAAGGACCATTTCCCTTTGCCTTTCATAGATCAAGTGTTGGACGGACTGGCAGGAAAGAAGTTCTTCTCTTTCCTAGATGGGTTCAGCGGGTATAATCAGATCCAAATCAGCCCAGAGGACCAAGATAAGACCACCTTCAGTTGTCCATGGGGTACCTTTACCTATTGGGTCCTTCCCTTTGGGTTATACAATGCTCCTGCCACTTTCCAAATAGTAGTATTGAGCATATTTGCTGAACTGGTTCACGATTCAATGGAAATCTATATAGATGACTTCACTCATTAAGGGTCCAACTTCCAAGAAGCATTGACTAACCTAGGAAGAGTTTTAACCAAATGTATTGAGATGAACTTGTCCCTTAGTACCAAAAAATGTGAATTCCTAATGACTAAAGGGACTGTGCTAGGTCATACAATTTCTCAGCAAGGATTACAGGTGGATCCCAACAAGATTGGTATCATCCAAAAGGTCCCACCTCCTCAAAAAGTCAGAGATGTTCGGAGTTTTCTAGGCTTGGCCGGATATTATAGAAGATTCATCAGAGATTTTAGTAAGATAGCCTCGCCATTCTTTAGCCTCTTAGGGAAAGATGTTGAGTTTAAATGGACTAATAACTACCAAGGGGCTCTAGATGAGTTGAAGGATAAGTTGGTATCCGCCCCGATCTTGAGAGGTCCAAACTAGGCCCTACCTTTCCACATCCACACTGATGCCTCGAGCAAAGCCATAGGGGCAGCCTTAGGACAAGTTGAGTAGAAACTACCATATTCGATATACTTTATTAGCAAAAACCTGTCTAAGGCAGAGTTGAACTATACTGTAACCGAGAAAGAGTTCCTTGCTATAGTCCATTCCCTAAACAAGTTCAGACACTACATCACTGGTTATCAAACATTTGTACACAATGATCATGCTGTGATTAGATATTTAATGAATAAACCTGATGTAAATGCTTGTATCATTAGATGGTTACTTTTGTTGCAGCAATTTGATTTGACTATTGTCAACAAGCCAGGTAAGGAAAATGTTGTTGCTGACTTCCTATCTAGATTGGATTTGCCTGCAGGTGAAGAAGGGACAGTGGATGACCAGATGCTAGATGAACACCTGTTTTCTATCTCAGTACTCTCTCAACGGTTTGCTAATATAGAAAATTACTTGGTCTCAGCACAGTTCCCTCCGCATCTATCCTCAAAGGAGAAGAGCAGAATCATGAGGAAGAGTGCCCCATTCACTTGAATCGGGGGCAACCTATTTAAACTTGGCCCAGATCAGATCTTGAGGCGTTGTGTTAGGGAGGAGGAAGTATTTGACATCCTCCTAACCTGTGACGATGGGCCCTGTGGAGGCCACTTTGCAGCAAAAAGGACTGCCTTCAAAATTCTACAAGCAGGCTACTATTGGCCTACTCTTCATCAAGATGTCAGAAGATACATCCGCCAGTGTGACTGAAGTCAGAGGATGGGGAAACCGACTCCAAGTGATGAAACTCCCCTCCAGCCTCAAGTGACCTTCGAGCCCATTAAGAGTGGGGCATGGATTTTGTGGGTCCTATCAATCCTCCAAAGCAAAGGTCTTACATCATTGTGTGCACCGAATACCTAACAAAGTGGGCAGAAACAAAGGAAATCAAGGTAGTGACAGAAGAGAAAGTGGCTAAGTTTTTAAGGGAAAACATCTTCTACAAGTTTGGCTACCAAAGGGAGTTTGTCACTGATCAAGGAAGCGAGTTCACCTCTAACTTGATTGAAGACCTGCTCGCTCATCACAAGATCAAGTACAGAACTTCCACCTCATATCATCCACAAGAAAATGGGCAGGTGGAAGTCACTAATAGAGCATTGGAGGAGATTTTTACTAAGGCGGTGAGCAGCAGCAGAAATGATTGGGTAGATCTCCTAGCTGAGGCCACCTGGGCCTACAACACCACTTGGAAAACTACAATAAGTTTCACACCTTATGAGCTAGTCTACGGTAAGAAAGCTTTGTTGTCCATAGAGTTTGAGTACAACACATTGAGGGTGGCAACTCAGCTGGACCGAGATCTCAGCCATGCTCAACGTAAAAGATTACTGCAGCTGAATGGATTAGATGAACAAAGAATGTAGGCCCTACTTCAATCAGAAGTAGTCCAACTTTAGAGGAAGATATGGCATGACTGGCACCTTAATGAAAAGCAATTCCAACCAGGAGATTGGGCGCTACTATATGATTCAAGATACAAGGACTTCAAAGGGAAGCTGAGGACAAGATGGTTACGACCATATATAGTGGAGAAATGCATGACAATGGTTCAGTCCTCATTAGGACCATTGATGAAGAAGCCATCCCCATGCTCGTCAATGGGCATCGATTGAAAATCTACAGCAAACCTCTTTCGAGGCAAGAGTTCATTGAAACTTTGGAAAAATTAGTGTTGGTAGTGGAGCAGGGCTCTGCCTCTATTTCACCCACACCTTGGTCATAAAAAAAAACAAAAAAATAATAGGAAATAAAAATATCCTTGGGTGAAAACATTTCTGAGGCGCCCAGGGCAGACAGTGAAGGTGAAAACCTCATGGAGGCGCCCTAGCTGTCTTTGGAAAATAAAAAAAAGATGGAATAAAAAGAATATCCTTGGGTGAAAACCTCTTTGAGGTGCCCAGGGCAAATAGCAAGGGTGAAAACCTCATGGAGGCACCCTAGTTGTCTCTCAAAAAAAAAAAGAGAAAAAAAAACAAGAAAAAGGAAAAAAGAAAACATGACTAATCTCTATGAAATAATTGCAGGTTGTAGGGAATACATTTCTGGAAAGGAAGGTCACGGAAAACGAGGATAGGGGTCCACACCAGGCTCCAGGACATCCCTACAGACACTCCCTCCATGGCCACTTGCCTTTCCTAGAATTTGATCACATTTCGGGTCAAGATTCCATTTTCTATATGAAGTTATGGAATTTCTACAGGAAGTTCTGTATTTCTACAGGAAACATCCTGTAGAACCTTAGGGCGAGCTAAATTTTATTTTTAAAGGGAATCTGATGGTTGGGATCAGTTTCTTAGGCCTATAGCCACCCCTATATTCAATCCATCACTGTATGTCACCCCTGTTTCACCTCTTTCCACCTCCATTACACCCACCTGGTTATGTGTTCCTACACAGTCACACAAAGAGCCCTAATTTCCTCATATTGAAAAAATTTTCCAAGTGACAAATCAAGAAGCAAAGGCATGCACACTCTACCTATTCAAGCTCCATCTAGACTCTTCATCAGTGAATGTATCCCTCCTTGTTTAGCCTGCATCTCAAGAGGAGAAGCAGCTACAGGACATCCTACAGGAATCCTGTAGTAGCTGATCTATCTGGAACACATACTCTGGAGTCAGTGCAAGCTGAAATCCACACATGGGACATGTAAAAAGGCTCCCCTTGGACGTGAACACATCCCCAACAGCTGAAGCCAGACAGAGCCTGTGCATGTAGCGTTTACAACCAAAGGATCAGGTTCCAAAGCTGTGCATACAACATCAGCAAATGAAAGAATGGGCTTTAGTGCCCGTGCACGAGGTAGCAGCAAGAAAATGAGTGGTTCCAAGTCTCGAAGTTTGCATAACGCATCCACGGCCATGCAGGTAAGTGTATAGCCTCATTCGTCAATTGTATGAACAATATTTCGAAAACTGCATGTCTGTGAAAATGGTTTGGATTGAACGAATTTGGTGGTCAGTCAACTGGCCACCCTTAGCCAGTTACACCACTTCGTGGGATCCGAACAAGCTCAGTTATGTTCAAACTCGCCAACGAGCTGTGCAGCTGACACATGTGGAGTGTCCAGTTGGAGAAAATTGGTGGACTGACAGTGGTGGCGACGGTTAATGGCAGAGGGGAGGTAATGGCGGCCAGGGACACACAGAAAAATGATGGCCATGACGTTGGATAACGGTTCGGTCCAGCCACCTCACCCCCTCGCCATGAATTGCGCCGTAATTCAAAATTTTTGGCTGAAGACTCGTACACCCATTGTACATTTGCACTTGTAACATCCTTGGGCAAAGTAATCGTCCTCTGTTTCCACATTCTATTAACCCGTCATCCTCCACTGAGCTTTTCGGCCTGTTTCAAAGTTCTCCCGCATACCGAGCTCGTTCAGAGCCATAGTAACATCTTACAGAATCCGGAAAGAATTCTACAGGAAGACGTTCTATAGGAAGTACGGCATAGCCTTCCGGAACAGAGAAGCCTGGGTTTTTCCTCGACAAATTTGGAGTCCCGAGAGAGGTAGGCTTGAAAACACTCTTCCATGCATGATATATTTTGAAAGGTGGTGAATTGAGCTGTCTGGAGTAGGAGAATTAGAGATAAGTCTGTCCGTTAGTCAAAAATAGTAGTTTTCCTGTGTGTTGCATGGAATTTCTCGGTTGGTTCTGCGTCAAAATTCTCCTCCACAGTTCCTATTAAGAAAATTCCTCCTGTAGAAAAGATAACGCACTATGAGGGCTCGCCTGTATATAATTTTTTTTTGAATTTTGCACGTTTGTATGTATGATGGGAGTAAAAATTGAAGTTCTATACCCTGTCTATGGAAACCAAATTTCTCCCTCCACACACAGACAATAGAGTTTTGGGTAGAAAAAATAGTAGAACCAGGAAATTGGTGCGAAGTTAAAGTATAAACACCTTGGAGATCATGTCTTGGAGACCAAAGGAGGAAACCATAAAATAGCAGTCCCTTTCTGCTTAGAGCATTGAAACAGAGCACTCTCGCCATGCCAGGGGGGTTTATCAAAAAGGAACCCTCGGATTCTAGAAGATTGTGTGAACATCCCGCAGTGGTGGACCTCTTCACCTGTGCCAACTGGATGACTTTTTGTGACAAAATTCACGGACATGACGATGAAATAACGGAGGAATTCTTAATATCCATGCAACCTAAATCAAAGACACTGGCCACTATAAGTTTCAGAGGGTTTACCATAAAGCTTACCCCTGAACTCATTAGTCAAGTTACTGATCTACCATTGGAGATACCCTGGAGCAAAGAGGAGAGGGCATTAGGCCAAAAAGCCAAGAAAGAATTCTTCCTACCCGAGGAACAGTTTGCAGAAGATAAGAAGGGGGTCCGGCGATCCAGCTTAAATCTATTTTGGAGTGAAGTCAGCCTCCAAATCATGAAATACATTACCTGTGAGGGGTGGTTCAACATTGTCTACGGCTATCATTTCTGGTTGCTAAGTGAACTCAGACATGGGATGGATTTACCCCCAGAACAGAAGTTGAGCATCCCTTATTTTCTTTTGCAATCATTAATTGAGTGCGGCACAAAATTGAAGGAAGGGACACTGGATCAGTTAGCCCATCATGGGCTCATCAAGCTTCTAGTGGAAGATGCCCTCCATAACTACAGTGTCCCCCTCTCCTGGGAAATTTTTTGCAACATGTCCAAAGATGATGATATAAGAATTCTGGCCGAGAAACTCACTTCATCTAGTAGTGAAGAAAAGGAAAACATTGAGGTAGGAGAGAAAGCCAGTGGTAAAGAAACATAGGACAGACCACCAGACAAAAATCAAGAAGAGAAATGAGGAACAGGCCAAGTTGAAGATCCTAAAACTGTGGGAGGAACAATGGCACAAACACCCAGGGAGAAATGACTGCAGAAGAGAGTAGAGAGGACTAAAAAAGTCCAAATAAAAGAGGGCACAACCCAGGTAGCCAAACAGGAATTAAAAGGAAAGCCACATCTAGCGAAACAGGCCGAAATAGTTTCTACAAGAAGTCTGAAAATAGTTTCCACAGGGAGACCGAAAACAGTTTCTATAGGAAGTCTGAAAACAGTTTCTACATGAAGCCTGGAAATAGTCGACACAGGACTTTCTACAGGAAGTATGGAAATAGAGCAAAAAAGGGACAAATCACCCAAGATTTTGGTCAGGGAGGCAACAACATTGCTGGTTGCCTTAAGCACAACCCCAGAGCAAAAAGGGAAGCAGAAAAGGGAGCCTTCTATGTATTTTAAGGCGAGAAGAAGCATGCGGATAAAAACTAGCAGCCCCTAGCCACAGTCAAAAGAGCCAATTACGATTGTGGACACCCCAATTAAACAAAAGGAAAGGTCTCCCTCAAAGGCATCCATCACCTATGAATGGGGCAGCCTGAAGACGTCCACCTGGAGAGAAAGGATTAAATTGATGGACACAAAGACCTCTCTACAGGATGTTGAGACAATTCTACAGGAAACGTTGGCTAGGCTAAATAAGACCTAAGAGTTGGAAGAAAAGGCAGCTAAATCATCCCAAGAGGAAGAGAAGACTAAGAACATTGTGGAACCAAGCCCCCAACCTAGCTTGGGCTCCTACTATAACCTGCTAGAGGCCGGAAAGATAATTCCCCAAAAATTTGTAGTTCCACTCTTTTTTGCACTGGAGGAAGAGAGAGTGAAGACCCACACTTGGATGAAAATCGCCAAGTCCAAGGGTGTGGCAGATATAGGTCCCTTGTAGGAACAACTCAAAGAGGCAAGGAAAGAATTGGCTATGGTACAACATGTAGAAAGCAGCCAACGGGTCAAGCTATAGGAAGAAAACGAGCTGCTTAAACAACATCTATAGTCACAAGGACACTGCAAGGAAGACAAGCCCCACACCTTGGGAGAACAGTAGCAACAAGAGGAGCCCACAATAGAATGAACAACAGAAGAGAGATGGGTTGCAAGCTGAAATAGAGGCACTGACTAGACAACTACAGGAGAAGGAATTGCATGCAGCCCAAGAGATACAGTCTCTGAAACAGCAGGTGCAAGAAAAGGAGGCCCAACTGGCCTACATGGCTAGCTGGGCGATGGAAGCTCTGTAGTGTAGGAAACCTGCCAAATCATATGCCCTATACCTTAAGGATCAGTGGTTGGAGTTTCAGATCAACACCTTGGCCCAAAGGGGCATTACTCCATTTCAAAATTACCATCAATTCATGGCTTTATGTGACAACAGCTCATCAGAGGACAAGGACAAATTATCAGAGTTCTACCTACACAATTTAGCCCTTCCCAACATGAATTTGTGGGACCCCAACGCTGCGATAGGAGACATGCAACTTATGGCCATGGCCTCTTCGTTAAATCATGAACAAAAGAGAGCAGCAGAGGTCCAAAATGTTATGGACAGGGAACTACAGGAACCACTATTGATTAGAGCAGAACCGGAGGATCCCTTAGCATTAATATCTGCCCACCAGCACTTGGCCAATGACTCTCAGGCCCCACCAGACTACATGGGACGACAAGCTCAAGCCATAGCCCAATTTGAGAACATGGAAAGACTATTGGTGGATAATTGTGTTCATGCTTGCACATGAAGGTGGAACACACTGTCCGACAGCCTAAAGATTAGAGAATACCACACCCCAACAAGGATGAGCGAGGCCTTGGCAAGAGTACCTCTCTACAAATAGTCCATGCAGAATCTTCAGGCCAACTAGATCGGCCTCAAGTTCAATCCTCCTTTACTTTTGGGCCTGCTGGAAGGAGGAAAAGAAGAGGAGGAACACAGGCAGTGGGAATAAGTGGAAAGAAAGGCCAGATTTCATGATCGTGAAGAAGATATCACCTCGGAGGCCTGGGATATGAGAGAGGTGGTCAAGACAATCAAGGATGAGGAGCTGGACTAGTTGCTCAGAGGATGAGCAACCCATTTAGCAGGGGGATGATGATGAGCCCCGAATTGGGTAACTTATTGGGCTCATTTTTCCTAATTTCTCTTGATCAATCCACCATTTTTCATAGTTTATACATGTTTTTTGAGAATGTTTATGTTAATTGAATGAATAAGGGTGGTCACCTTACCACGAAGGCTAATACATGGTTATTTCAGGTTTTTTGGACAAATTTTGGAACAAATCCAAGCAATTATGAGCCAGATGACAGCCAAGAATGAAGGAGCAGGGGTGAGGATTCATAGGAAGGATGTCTCTTGCATTAAATGGCCCTTCCTCGAAGTCTCCACCCTCAATTCGGAGTTCAGTAGGTCACCAAAACGAATCCTAAAGGCAGTTGAGTAGCTTGGTGAAAAGTGACTATTTACTAGCAATTTGGATAGCCGAGCCCCTTGAGTTAAGGAGGGCTGTTGAGGCCCCTCGTAGTGCATAAATAGCAAAGCTTTCAGCCTTCGTAGGTTACTTTTTGGACTATTGTTATTTTGCACTAGAGTGCTATTATTTTCTCAGCTCATTTTGTAGTTGTTGTTGTGTAACTTCCTTATGAACATGGTTATTTTTGAGTAATGGAAAGTAGCTTTATTTGGCATCAGTTCTAAGTTTTGTTAGGAGCCTGCAGCTCTTGGGGTTGGGCCCAACCTAAGCGCTAAGGCTTCCTTTGTGTATTGTTATTTGCTTTTTATGTCTTCGCAAAACAATTTCTTTTAAGTAGATTAACATCTTGCTAGTTGCATAGTTCATGGTTGATGATTAGATAGGCTTTTCATATTCGGATTTAGTTGATAGATTAATAACAGGGAAGAACTTTAGAAAAAGGCCATCAAGCACCTTTGATCTCACCTCTCCCTCAGTGGGATCGTGAGTTGGGACAAATGTGACATTGTTTCCAACAAAAACAATGTTTTTGCTTCACCATGCAATTAGTAGTGTTGGATTCTTAGTTGCCAAACTTGATATCAGTATTGGTTGCCTCCTTAGGTTCATGATTGCTTAGTTGCATAGTCACTTCACATGATTTTGTTGCAAACAAACTTCTGTTCATTTTCGTTGCTGTTATCTAGGTCAGATTAGGTCAAAGTAAGTATATCCTTGATTTTCCAAGCTTTTATTTGTTTAGTTTGAAAAAAATAACTTGCAGAGCGCCTGTAGTACATATTTATCTATCTCTACTCCATCAATCCCATCTGCTCCATCCTCCAACCTGGATTCCTGCCTCACATTTACCACTCACTCTACCCTAAATTCCCATATTTTTGTGCAACATGGCTCCACCTCTCTTTGAACAAATCCAACCATCCTCACCACTCTTCAACTCCATCCACCAAGCCCTGGACCTCCTTACACCCTTATCTCACCTCCATACCCACTCCTTCACCTTTTTCCCTCCATCAATTCTCCAAAATCCCCTTTCTAAACATCTTGTAGAAAATTATAGCACATCTTGTAGAAATTCCAGACATCCTGTAGAACCCCTACAGACTTCCTGTAGAAGCTCACAAAAGCAGTTTCATGATACCCAAACTCTGTGAAACTCTCTGGAAGGGTGTTAGGGACCCCCTAGGCCCTCTTTGAACCTTCCCAACCTCCTACAAGCATCTCCTCTCGCCAATCGCCTCTGCACAGTCAAAACCAGTTAAATCACATGCATGATAATTCTGACAACTTATTCAAAAAATACAAAAAGATGTTTGTTTCATATGTTACTGTAGAAGTAGCTTAGATACATGCATTTTAACTTCTTAGAAGTCAGTGACATCTCTCCCAGTAGCTTGCATCCTCTTTCTTGCATCAGTAGGTCTAGTTGGTAAAATTAGGGTTTGCTAGGGTTTGCGTTTCCTTTCCGCTTTTCAATTCCTTTCTGCAAGTAGATTAGCTTCCTTTGAGTTAGCTTTCATCCATCAGTTAAAAATCTTCTTCTTAGAGCTCATAGAAGTTGGCTTAAGCTCCTAGCAGACTTGTGCCAGCTGACCAAGTGACAGCTGCGGCAAGAGCTAGTACTTTTGCATACAACACAGTCGCTTCCAAGTTTGTTACGAACTACCAGGTTGATAAAAGTAAAGAAGGGAGTCCCAGCAGTTGTAGCATTATTGCTACAATACTGGAGCCCACCATGAATAAAGGAATTTCTCTTAAGATTCACCTTTATATCTAGTAATTATGTTATGATCATGATTCTGTTGATGTTTATACGTGTAGGTATGTATGTATGTCATATTTGATAGGGTCGTAATGGATCATGATTATTAATGCTAACATTTATATGTATACATGTATGTATGTATGTCATTTTCTGACAGGATGACGACTGTTTTATGCGAATTATTATATATGTATGTATCTATCTATCTATGTTACTATCTGAGAAGGTTGTCAGGGATTGTTCATGTGGAAGAATCATTTATTATGTTGGTGAATGGCATGAAGAGACTCCTTGTTCATGAGGAATCAATTGGGAAGAGTAGCCTAACACATCTATGAGGTTATTATCATGTGGTTATGAGTTGATATTATGTGATTATATTATGTTTATGTTATGGGTAGGCTATACCAAGGGATACATCAGTGAAATGAAAGTAGTGTGGTCTGCGACATGCAAGGATAAGCATGAATAAGCCACTCGAAGAAAGGTTTCTTGGTAAGGCTAGTGGTTTCAGATGTGTGGTATTACGGTTGTGCATATGTTGTATATGTTGTGCATGTTGCATCTATGATGATTGTGAACATGCAATATTGTGCATATCTAGTGTGTGTACATGTTATTTATGCATTATTATGTACAGTGTGTTATTATAGATAGTGTTGTACGAATGTTGCGTATTCAGTGCTCGGTACAGATGGTGCTATGAACATGTTAGATATATGGCGTTGTGTTCATATTGTACTATGTGCATGGTGGATATGTGCTGTTGTATGCATACATTGTTATGCACTTGTTGGATATGTGGTATTGTGTACAGATGATGCTATGTACATGTTGGATATGCAGTGCTATGTACAAGTGGTGTTCCATGCTTGTTTCACATGTGGTGCTATCTACATATGGTGTGGTGTGCATGATTGTACAAGTGTATCTATGTGCATGTGGTGCTATGCACATGTTGTACAAGTGTCCCTATGTGTAGGTGGTGATGTGTACATGTCTTTCATGTTGCGTTGTGTACATGTGGTGTCACGTACATGTCGTGTGTATGATACTATGTAGATGTGGTATTGTGTACACTTTGTAAAGTGGTGCAATGTACATCTGGCATTGCGTACATGTTGTGAAGGTGGTGTTGTGTACATGTGATTATGTGCACACATTGTGTAGGTGGTGCTTGGTACATCTAGTGTTGGTGTACATGTGGCATTGATTGCATGTCGTACATGTTGTGTTGCGGGAATGTGGTAATATGTATATGCATTCTGTAGTCATGGTATCGTGACATATGCATTAATTATGTTGAAATCTAGAGACATATTTCTGTTGTGTTGTACATCAAGTATAGGTGTATGAGTTGTGTTGTATATCGGGTGTATGTGTATACATTTTGTGGTGTCGCACATTGTGAGTGAATGAATGCCTTCTGATGTACATTGTGCATGTATATATACGTACATTGGGTGTAGCTGTATGTGTTGTATATCAAGTATAGGTGCATGTGTTGCATGGTGTTGTATGTAGGTATAGGTGCATGTGTTGCATAGTGTTGTATGGTGTGTGTGGTTGTATGTGTGTGATGAAAACTATGCATATGCTCACCTAGTGGAGGATAAGGCACTGGGTGTTTGTTGGGTGTGGCAACCGATTAGGTGTGTATACAAAAGTACAAAGGCAAAAGTAAGGATCAATTAAGGATAAGTATTGATATTGTATTTTAGTTTTGCTAAGCATATGATTTATGATTCTAGTTTATTATGCTTACATGTGATTTGTGATTTTGATCTATGATGGTTATGTTTTGAGCTAACCTAATGTGATGTTTTATACCTGATGCTAATTTGACTTGTCATGACAAGAGGTAAAGAGGATTGCAAGTGTACCTTATTGACAAGCTACCAATGAGGTATAATTTGAAGTTATTTCAATTTATTTTGAATCTAATGGAAGTTATGTTCTTGGTACAGGAAGCAAGAAAATACCTCGTTGGGTGGTTAAAATCAACTACAAGAATCATCAAAAACAATGAAAATAATTGGAATATGCAGTAGTATGTTCGTAAAGAACTTGAGGAGCAGGGCCATTATGGGAGATTGGTACCCAATAGGGTCCATTCAGTGCCATGAGCATGCTATGACTAGTATTATGATTCTGTGGTAGGGATATGCCTTGTTTTTTGTATCTTCCAATGCAAGGGAGGCTTGCCAAGGGATGGATTGCCCGAGATGGGGCTGATAACGAAAATTGAAAGGTGAGTGACTGCACGGAAGGGGTTGACCGGATTGCCCGATGGACTGTGTACCAGAGAAGGCAATAGCGAGGATGTATTTTTTTTGGTCAATATAATTTCTAGATGGAATTAGATGCACAGTGGGAGTGCACCTTAGAACAATGAGCTAGTAACTATTCACTAAGAGGACAAGTGACGCAGGATTGTAATGCTAGACATTGGATGCAGTTTGATTGTGGCAGTGTATTTTGGAATTCCTGGGAAGGAGGTGATCCTACAATTACCTTGAGGGTGGAGGTGTGAGCCTATGGATTCCATTGTTGTGGATGCAGACATCTTATCTTTTTATTTGCTGGTTAACAAAATGTGTATCTCCTTCTATTATTATAAATATTGTATCGAGAGGGATTTATAAAGAGGCATAAGCAATATGGTTATTTACTAGTTGAAGAAAATGTGTATATGTATATTTGGTTATTGTAAATACTGTAATGAGTTATGTTATAAAGCTCTAGTAAATGTTATGTTTGTCATGTTTTAGCATATGGTCATTGTAAATACTACAACACTTTGTGTTATAAAGCTCAATGGTTAGTATGTTTTGTTTTCAACAGTCTTGTTGGTTATAGGTGTCATGAAACACTGCAGATAGTGTTCCCCCAAGGGGGAGGGTTCTGTAACATCCCTAGTGAATGTTCCATGTAAAAATATATAAATACCACAGATGATGGGACATGTATTCCAAGCTAAATGGTGGGTAGGACATCCTAGCGAGTGTTCATTTGATTTTTATGGTAAGGAAATTAGCAAAGGAAATGGCTAAGGCATTAAAGAGGAAAAAAGTTATTTTGGCAATTTATTTATGAAAATAATGGAAATTAAGAGAAAAGTAAGGTGAAAGGTCACATTTTTAATTTGAGAATAAAATTGAAGGAAAATAATCGAAAATGAAGAAAATAGTGGCCTCATTCATAAAAAGGCTTCTGAGGATCAATTGGTAACCTTTTGTCAGTTCAATTTTGGAGCTCTTTCATTATTTTCTCTCCTCTCATACTATTGGACACTTAGATTTTTCATAAAGCACTCTTGGAGGATGTGGTAGACTTGGATTTTTGGAACAAGAAGGCGAAGGAAGTGGAGGAAATCACACAAGGACACAGAAATCAACAACTAGAACAGATTTTCTTGTAGGTACTGAGTTGCATGTATGATTTCTTCACTAGTTTTGGCATGCATGGCACCTGCATGTCATTTCCTGGTCATGATCTATCCCTGGCATGGAGGATCACCTAGATTAACAATGGATTTTTCTAGCCTTGTCATTTCCTCGATAGCCATGGTGATTTTGGGTTTTTCATTGTTGTGTTTTAGTTGGTTTTCATGTTTCCTTTAGCTTGGGTTGGACAAATTATCTTGAAACCCTGTGACATTTGGGTTGAGTTATTAGTCCTTGAAACTTGGTTGGAAAAATTGTTTGGAGCCCTGTAACAACTTGGGTTGAGTTATTAGTCCTGGAGCCTTGGTTGGACAAACACTCTAGAATCCTTGGTGGGTTGGGTTACTAGTCTTAGAGCCTTGGTTGGACAAATTCTCTAGAACCCTGTATAAGCTATGGGTTGAGTTACTAGTCTTAGAGCCTTAGTTGGGCAAATGCTCTGAAGCCTCATATATGTTGTGGGTTGAGTTACTAGTCCTAGAATCTAGGTTTGAACAAACACTCTTGATGCCCGGATGGTTGGGATAGAGACTGATCTGATGTTGGTTTTGTGATGTCTGACCATGAGGTGGAATCAATATTTGATGGGTTGAGGTGCGTGGCCTCTGTAAGACTTGGATGTGTTTTAATTGATGTGTTCTATGATATCCCACATTCATGCTTGGAATATGGCACGGGGGTTAATGGCTAAAGAGAGATTTGGCTAAGCCATTTTACAGTCATGTGGATTGTGGTAGTCCCATCTTCAGTTGGGTCATTATATTCATTAAAGAGAATTCCATTCCATTGATTTTCATGTAAAAAGGTACTAATGTATTTATGGATTTGATGGCTGATATGTTAATTGTATTTATGTTCCTATTATGTTGGTTATATCCACATTTTATGACAGCATCTATGTATGGCTCTTAGAAAATTTTTACTTGTATCTAAATGGATAATGTGTATATGACCTAATAGATGATAATGTAGCAAATGGAATGAGCGAACAATGGTTCATAGAGATTCTCATATAAGTATGAGATCCCTACACTTAAGCCTATTGTTTACACCTATAGATTACATGTAGATGATATGTTTGTCGAAATGTCTATCATGGCTAGTAGGGATCTAGTCAAGGTCTTAAACAAGTAATTGCTTTAACGATGTCATTTCCTTGTTAATTTACTAATCTCAAGACATGGTTTAGTTATGGGCAGTGACCTGGGCTCTAGGCCTAAGAAGGTGTCTCAAATCCCAGAGTCTCTGGCACAACATTGGCAGTTCGGGTCCATAGTCACTGGTAGGGAGGCCTGTGAGAGCGACTTTAGGCTTTTGGTTGCTCCCTTTCCCATAGCATGAGAGCAACCATGGCCCAGGAGACCTAAAACAACAATGGGACTGAAGGACAGGCTATCTAAGTGGTTGACTTGTTCTTTGAGGGTTTTGTTCATGATGTTGGATGTCTATATGGTGTGTTTCGATTGGTTCCACTTACTTAGTGTGACTTAGGAGGTTGAATCATATCATAATGGCCTCTCGTCGCATGTTTACCCAAGATGGATGGTTGTTTGGGTAGATGTGGGAGGAGGGTGTTATAAATTGGGTTTCCATGGAGCTCTTATACCAACTGGGGAGGGGTCAAGTAAGTTCCCCTCCCCCACAACGATGCTCTCAAAAGAAGATACGTAGTCATCATTGTTGCTCTAGGCCTAAGTTCTTTGTATGTTATATCTCCTTCTTGCAACCATACCTTGAGTTGGTTATTTTTTCATGACACTATTTTTAGTCTTGTCCACGTGCTAAGATGTGGGAATTTTCTCGTCCATCGTCATGTTTCACCATTATGCACCAAGTTGAAACCTCGTCCTGATGCTATACTCCCTTTGGTGTGGACTGTAGCAACACCATCCTGTTAGATGAACTCGTAAAGCCTCTTTTCAGATGATGTTAGGATGAACTAGCTAGTGTGAATGTTTCCCTATGTGAGAACCATCCTCATAAGTGGCAGGGATACTCGCATGTATGGAAATACCAATGAAATTCTCCCTCATTTATAGTACTATACCTCCCATTCCCATTTCTCTTACCTAGGATATTTACCATAATCTCCTTTTCCATAGTCACATCCTCTTGTCAACATCCATGTCTACGGAACTTCCTTCTAACATTTGCTTAACATCCTTTCCTTCTTTCATTCACGTTCTTTGTCTGTCTCTAAAACTATCCTCTCTTCGTCACACTATTCTTATAGGATATATTCCTCTCTACTTCTAGGTACCCATCATTCCTTTCATTCTTCTATTAGTTTGAAAATCCTTCTTAAACACTTACCTATTCTCCTTAGGGTCCTTGGATGGTGACTTATAGTATTTCTCCATCTCATCCCCTATCATGCCTCTAGGTTATATTGAATTGGTCATCATGGATGTCTAATTTGAATCACCTTGATTGGAATCAACTTGTTCCATAATTATCTCTCAGATAAACCTCGTATAATTTTTTAATGAGCAATCTCACTTGCTCAAGTCAGTCCTAGTTGATTTAGATCTCTTAACCATAATACTAAAGTTCCTTGGCCATCTTGTCCTAATAATCCATGGGTTGATTGACAACTTTCATGCTTTCTTCTAATTCCAAATGGGATTCAGTAATCTTTTGAGTTGCTTTCTTCCTTTCTCCTGATGATTTCCCTAAGTGGATTGGTCATTCTATGTAGTTTTTATCACACAAAGCTATTGTTCATTGATGCCTCTTTGCTTTCACATGGTGAGATTCACTCTCATTAATGTCTAGTCTACATAACCACCTTTTGTCGTGACCTCTTTTGGTGATTACCTTTTGGTTGTGTTGTCCCAAACACAACATGTCTCCTAATTTTTAGCATACTTGTGTAAATTCTTGCTTGACCTCCTTCCTTCCATCACATCAGATTGGTTCGTGCCTCTTCTCCCTAACAACTTAAAAAATCACCCTAACTATTATTCCTATGCTCAATTTATTTACATAAATATTACATATGTATGTAGGGGATGACACACCCATCCCCCTTCATACTATCACTTAATAATCTAGCATTCTTCTTGAAAACTGGCATAGCCATATATCATACCAATCTTTATGGAGAACGTAAGCATTCCTCTAACCTACACATATTTGGCCTTGGATTCATCAATTCTTCCCATTTCCATAGTATTTCCAAGATCTTGGTTCCAATATAATAAGTTCTTATCCTTTTCCATGCTATCATTGTTCCAAAAATCTCCCATCGCCACCATCTTGAGACATTCTTCAGTCCTAATATTTACCTTCCTATTCTTAATCCACTATGCATACTCCTTGAACTAAAATGGTGGCCCTTCCACTGCGTGCTCACCTACAACTTTCATAATTTGAATATTATGGGGATCATCATCATCCTCTCCCTTCTCTGCTACATTGTAACAGTCCAAAAACTCATGTACCAATTACAAGTGTCGATGTGCAACACACAAGGTTCTATGCTTTATCATTGTTGGTTTGTTAGTAGTGAATATATTTTTTTCCAACACCTTTAGAGATTTCTTTAGAACTGGATCTTTTGCTTCAAAGCTAAATGTAGCCCTCAAAAATTGTGCCATTTCACCCTAATCTCATCTTCCTCTATGTACTTCTAGTTGAATATATGAGGTTGTTGGATGAAATCTAGGGTGTGCATAATTTGATGTACCCATTCTTGTTGCGGTGCCCATACACTAGTAAATATTGTGACAAACTACTTCACATGGATCCCAAGGCATTCCATACCCAAATATTTTTCTGCAGGGTCACTAGAGCTCATCCCAAATATGACTTTCAATATTTTTGTACACTATTGCCATTCTATTAGTTGCTCCTTATGAAAATCCCACAACCAGACTGGTGTAGTGTGCAACACAACATCCAACCCATGAATTCTTTAACATTCGGATATCTACTCGTATTCTGAAAAAAATATCTACTTATGATAACCCATCAAGGTGAGGTGGATTATGAACCTCAATCCCTATCCAACACACCATCCAACTAACATGTGTGCATTTCCTGGTACTAACTTCATGTAGTTGATTCTTCCAATTATTGAAGGCTTCTTCTGAGTCAGAGGTGTAGGATCTGATGTTACACTAGATCATTACTCGATTAGATATCACTCAAAATATCAATCCCATTCACGTAGCTTCAATGGTGAAATTAATCGAATATGTCCCCTTTCAAAGATCATATAACATTTCTTTAGATTAATAATTACTTGGCTATCAAAGGCCTAGACGATCACCAAAAGTGATAGATAGGCATCAATATTGTCCATGATTTTGATGACCTTGAAATTATAAGTGCTTGATACCATATCGATGTTCACAAGTAAACTTGAAAATTGTCTGTTAGGAAAAATACGATGTTGATTTGTCAATCTATGTTGAATTGGCGACCAAGTTAGCTTGGGTTTCCTCATCATTTCCCATGTTTTTTTCAGTATAACATTTGCATTTGAACCTAGGTCTAGAATATTTTTGTCCATCTCATATTATCTAATTCGTGTGTCAAATAATAATTCTTTATTGGTCCTTTCCATGTGAGAAACCTATTCAAAATCATTGGAGAAGCTCTCAGGGTAGTATCCTCACTTTGTCTAGTACTTTTCTCTAGCATTCTTCTGAACTTATCCAAGGCCTACAAATATTTTACTGACTTCAAAGAACTTTGGAATAGACTCTGAACTAGATATAATATTGTTCTTTGTTCCCTACCTATGGTGGTATAAAATATCTCTAAAATGGCTGCTTCGCACCAAACATCCGACCTATCCCATTATTTCATAACTATTTCCCATAGGGACACCTTATACTTGGTCTTTTCTCTTACAGGGTCAAACTTTAGAGTGGGTTCATGAGCTCTCCTAACCCACTAGGGATGCGATGCCCAAGATCTTGACACGTCGATTCTTGTTCTGAACCCTCTTCGTGTTATAATTCCTACCCACCATTGATTCCTACGTAGCTCAATACTTATCATTCATACATTGGGCGCCTTGTTTTCCTCACTTGGTGATCAACTAGGAGAAATTATGTGTCAAATGATATAGATACTTTCAATAAATACAAGTGTATTAGGGATTGGTGCAATCTCGAGGTAAGTGTCCCTATTTCTTGCAATTATAATGGATTATGGTGCTTCTTCCTTGACCAAATCCTCCTCTTCCTCTACCTATTCCTCCATGTCCTCTAGCCACCATACCTAATCCTCACCCTCGCTAGTTGTATTGTCTCCCTTGATTATATGCAAGCTGCTTGAATCCATTTGACATAGTTTCCATCCCTTCAGGTCCCCGCACCTAGAATGAATCAAATCTGCACTTGTGAATCAACTCTAGCCCATAGTAGTGGGGTGAAATCATGATGATGGGCTACACTTTTGACCAAATGTGGTGATGAAAGTTAACGCTTTTCCTCTTTTATCGATTTCAAGCCCTCAAAATTCATATAAGCACTAATTGATTCAAACTAGAAAGGAAAATTGTGGATAATTATGTTTTTGTCCTAATGATATTTTTCTAAAAATATTTAGTGTCGTATAATATGTATATTTTCCACTAAATGAAATTATTTTCCTGTAAAATTTCCACACACCTTAAGAGGCAATGTGTGTGTTCATGTAGCTTAGCTTAGTCTAAAATTGTAATTTTAATATATATATATATATATATTATATTATAAATATTATATATATATAATATATATATATAATATATATATATATCTGTGTGTGTGTGTGCGCGCGCATGATTTACAGGGAGAGGAGCTAAGGTTTTCCATATTTAAAAAAATATCTTTATATGCAAGAATATATTTCTAATTCTTTTTCAAAGTTGGAAAAATAATATTTTAATTGCATTTTTGATACACACGTATTCACGTAAGATTTATGGAACTATTTAAATAATTTGGAAACCCAAAAGTACCCTTTTGATGAGAACTTGTAAATGACAATAGTGATATTTTTTGAAATTTTGTCATTTTGTATATTTTGTGATATTGATTTTCTATCGAAACTATTTCAAACAGTTCAAAAAATTTCAACCATTATGTTTAAAATAAATTAGAGGAAAAATATCATATGAATTTGAAAGTGTCAAACTCATATGCAATTGGATAGAGGATTCCTTCATGAATCCAACATGACTAACTCTGCCACCTAAGGAAAAATTTAGCCTAAGTCTGGTAGCATACAAAATTTAGTTGCAAGAAATTTTGCAGAAGGGGTGCTGAAATTGTTGATTTTAGGACTTAAGAGGCTCGATCAAGCACCCAAATCTCAAATTTAAATAGCTCAATTGAGTTTTTCATAAACCCTCGACCAAGCCATATACATGATTAACAGGGGATTGATCGAGTGCTATGGCTCGATCAAGCTATTGTGCTTGATAGAGACTTTATATATATAAAAAAGTCAATGATCTAAAATTAAACTTTTACCTCTTTTTCAAATTTCAAATCCTATTAGAATTTTTGTT